>JAZGTK010021489.1:0-10600 GCA_036877625.1 Ambastaia sidthimunki
AAAATTGTGTACAAATACTATGAATGTTTTATTTGAAGTGTACTTGTGTTTTTTTAAATAGTCATTTGCATTTACATTTTGCTATCTAATATAAAGTTAATCATACCTTTAATTTTGCTTTAGGTGTTGCTCATTAAATGTTTGTTTATGTGATCACCTAACTGTAAATTATTAACAAACCCAGTAAAAATATCTTACCAACTGGTTTAGCTAGAAATGTTCTTTCAGGGTTCAGCATGTAGGAATCTCACAGTCTGTTTTTTTCCAAGATCGCTTGAGGCAGGAATGAAATCTGCGGTTCATTCCGCAGCCTTTACTCGCGTCCTTGTCTGCTAATTGGAGACACTCAGAGCAACTCAACATCACAAACTTTCCACAAAGAACAGGATGAGAGGAAAACACAAGATAACAGAAGGTGGTTGAGGAACGAGAGTAATGAAATGTTAGAAACAAACAAAGGCGAGGCAATGAGAGAGAAAAAATTGAAGGGTGGGGAAAGATTAATTGTCTGCTGTTTGACGATTGGCTGTCAACAGTCAGGTTCCTGTCGGGCATTTTTATGAGGTGTGTGGTGTGAAATGAGCCTCTGCGTGCATTGGATCTCCTCGCTGATGAAATTAGGACTCAGAGATGGAAAGATGGAGGTAAAATTGTCCAAGGAAAAATAAAAGGTTGCATGCATAATTTCTCGGTTCTCCTTTGACAACAGTAAAACAAATCTCAGCAGCATTTTTCTTTTGTGTTAGTGGCGCTGCAGACTGTTGAATATCCCGCGGTTCTTTTCCGACCGGCTCTGTTTAATTATGCAGACTGAATCTGAGGCAAAAACCCCCTCACTGTCAGAGACAGTAAGAATTTTAGGAGCACTGCAGTGTGTAAGAGCAGTCTTGACACCGGCTTCTGGTATGTACACAATTTTAGGTTGTAAGAATGGTTCCCTGGTGTTTTTTATTAAGTAACAAAAACCTCAAAAGAGTTAAGAAACGTTCTACTAATGTTACTGGAAAAATGTTTTTGAGAGAAATTTTGGAAAACGTTAGCCAATGTTGTGAGAATATTTCCTGTTGGCTGGGTACTGGCCCTCAGGTTTGTTTGTTTGTTTAACTCATGTAAATGCCCTGCAAATTTGCCTTGATGAAGTTTCTCAGTTTCCTGTATGGTGCTCTGAGCTATACAGTAGAATCATAATGTTGCTTCTTGGTTTGATTGTGTTTGCTATGGTGGCTTTGAGTCCATATTAAATGTTGTGCAATGTTGTGCTTGTAAAAATTACAACACTTGCGGCTTAGGAAAGACGGTTAGGAAGATGATGTGTTTGAACCAGCTCAGAATTCATTTTCACACTTAAACTTAATTTGCTGTTTGTGTTTAGTTTAAACTGATGCTGTGAGAACTTAGTTATCAAGTTCCTTACCATCATTAGAGAGGCACGAGTGATGAAATGAGGTTTGTAATTATGTGCTTTCTCATAGTTGACTTTCATGTGGTTGAATTAGTCATGGTCATGGATCTGGTGTTGTGGAGCTTTGTGGGCAAACACAGGAGGGTTAGAGGCAGATTAAAAGCTACTAAAATATATTAATCCACCTTTAATCCTGAGCCACCCCAGCAGGAAATCACTCCGAGTCTCACACACACCCATTACAGAAACTAGACACAAATGTGTGCAAGATTTGTCATACTAAATCACACACACACACACACACACACACACACACGAAACTGCTATATGGCCATGTATGAACATATATAAAACAATTAAAGTTTATATACATTTATATAGGTTTACATGTAAATATATTTATGGTTTATATGTGTTATATACATATAAACAAATATGTGTTGTATAAGGCTAGTTTTGTAGTCTTTTGAACTATGATACATATTTAAGTATGTGATATAATTCTATATATAATGTTTGAGAATGCCCATACACAAACATATACATTATATTTGTGTTTTTATATACAGCATTTTTATATATCAGTTTCTGTATGGGGTGATGGTGAGTCACTGGCTGTCTTATTTTGATGGCATACTGTAGGATTGTCAGTCAGCTTTGCAGAAACAAGCATAACTTTTGAAAAGACTCAGAATTTGACTTGGCAAGTCACTTTGTGGTTAGGCTGAGCTCACCCCTCTCACCACCCACCTGATGCTTAACCGAATGCCAAACGCCAGTTTCGACATCATTTTAACCACAACACCAGCGTTACTTTCCAGTCTTGGCAGTGCATGCACTTGAAAATGTATCCGTTAGACTCAGCTGTGTTGGTGCAATCTTCTCATCTCCATTTCCATTTATAGTACCTTAGTTAATAATACAGTAGACGCACCTGTTCATAAAAGTGAAACTAACACAATATACAGTATCCGCTTTCTTGCAGGTCACTTTGGGAAGAGGTTTTCCGCCAGGAATGTTAATAATGGAGTTATGTATTCAAATCCATACTGAATGTGTTCTTGTATTTATAAAAAAAGTTTGTATATGTTTATAAATCCCAGGATTAAGAACAGCATTATGCCTAAAAAACGATTTGATCCAAAAGTGTTTGCAGTAGCCAGTTCTCTTGATATAACGCGAAATGATGCGTCTTAAGGGTACAACAGTGACAAAGCAGAGCAAAGATAACTTCCTTTTGTTAGTCATCAGATCCACCAATCAGATGACCAGGATCTGGAGCCTCATGTGGCGTCACCAATCATGTCGGATAAAACATGCATAAGCACGTTGAACAGGTTTAAAACCACTTAGGCAAATATGATAATAGCGTTATTTGATTACATGGAAGTGGCAGGTGATAGAAAAGGTAATATTTTTAAATTTTTTATAATCTTGGGTGTCAGATACGCCAACCTCTTTGGCTGTGTGGAGACCGTGCTAATCCCAGACTGGAGCTGGTTTATGCTAATCCAAAGATGTCAGTCAATCTTTAGGGGCTCCTTTACACAAAGCCCCCTAACAGAGAATAAGATGGAATATGTGTTGAAGACAAAAGATTCTGTTGGAGGAAACCTTCTTGCACAAAGATTCACCTTTCTGACATCTGTGCCACTGTTTTGTGGTTATAAATTAAGTCCCTATAGAATTGCATAGGATGAGCTATAAGCTATAAGCACAGTCCTGCAGATTTTAAATGAGGCAATCCAACACTATAATGTTCATTATATTAGCATACAGCAGATCATAAACAAAGATTAACGTTGTCTTATCATATATCGTGCTTAACATATAAATACCCCATTATACATCATAAAGATTCTTCAGGAACAATAAATGAGCATGAAGATCTTCTAAATGTATAACTACTAGGAAACCAACAAGCTGTGTCAATTAATATCTGGTGAATTCTGTTGAATTCGTACTTCAATTGAATTTGTGTTCTTTTGAATGGCAAAGAACTTCCATCATCACAGTCCACCAGATAAATATCTCATACCTTCTTCTCCTCAATCGTTCCTTTAAATCTTTTTCCTTGTGAATCTGACTGTAGATCCTCTGATTGATACGGCTGTTTGATGTTCATATTTCTGCTTTTGCAACCAAATATAAGACAGTTTGTTTTATGATTTGGATGTTTTGACGGCTTTATGACACAAGCAATGCCATTGATTATATTTTTGTGTCTGGCAAAAGCTCCATCCATCACCAGTCTTCCTGAGGCAGCTTGAAGAGCTCAGGGACATAATAAGAGTCACATGACATCTTCAGTACTGTGGTCCAAAGAACAAGAATTCTGAATCATGAATGAGAGGTTTGTTGGTTCAGGTTTGACTTGGGGGCAAATGTTGTCCTCTCTAAAACCCCTGTGGACGTCTTGGTTCTGTGAGGTTGTCGTCTTTGTTGCTAAGGCTGTCCCATCATGCTGTGTGATTGTTAGACTGTGACACATGGAGAAGACTTCGCTACACTGAAAAAAATCCATAATCAGTATTTAGTCTTGTTTTCCGGTAATATATTGGCATCCGACACATTTACTCGACTAACAAATTGCATGAGAAATTAAAACTTATTTTAGAAATTCCCATTTTATTTTTCTTATCCCATTGCAAAATTGTGCTGGTACTTTAACCGTAAATGTTAAAAAATTTAGGGTGGTTTGCATTTTAAACCCAAGTGTCAAGAGAGTCTGTGGAAACAGCTTTTATCTGACTTAATTTTGCATCTTAAGTTTCTTGTTTTAAGGATGTTTAAATATTCTGACCAGTAAACAAGGCAAAAAGTAACTGATTAATAAAATGGATTTTGCAGATTATGTAAACACCAAAACAAAGGCTTTCTTGCTCATTTCCAATAGATTAACTTCTGTACATTGAATTATGACTTTCCCTTTAATTATTGCTTGAAACAGTTTTGTTGTTGCCGTGGCCTTTATAAACCTGAGAAATTAACATTCAGTTTTCACTGGTCATGGTAATGAAGTGAATGAATCGTGAGTATTTTTTCTTGCAACACTTACTCACTAATTGATAAATTTAATATTGACTTAATTTTCATAATGGCACACTGAAGGTACCACAAGACAAGGTCAGAGCAGGATTTGTGCACCCAGCGAGGAGATTTGGGACTGTTTATTTTATAAACTAATTGCATGCGTGGCTTTAATGCAACTATGTGAGGATTTGATGAGGTTTAATTCAGGTAAAACTCGGATATGCAAAATAAATGTAAAAGGTCTCGGTTCACTTTTGCACCCTCAGAGCAAGAAAATATTTCCGTTTACACTCGGTAACCTTTCCTCTGAAGTTAATGAAGTTAAAGTGCGATAGCAGCTCGCTTACTCTTCTGGACCTCAATTAAAACTCAGCTGAGAATTAAATCAGATATTTTCAGAATTGAGCACCTAAAGCAAACATGAGATGTAAAACACTCCACGCTATGTATTTCAAGGACACGTCTGCCTGTTTGTTTCGATTGAGTTGTTAATGTTTTAAATCATGTATATATCACAAGCAGATAATAAGAGTTTTAAAAAGGCCATTTAAAGACAGCAAACTGAACTTCAGTGTCACTGAATAAAAGACGCTTGCAGACACGAAATTTCTTTTGCACATATTTTCTTCTTCTTTGTCTGCGACCTTCACCCTGGACTTCTGTGAGCGTGTGCATGTTTCAAAAGGGGATATAGAAAGAGACACCGTAAAGCAGTTTTCTAACAGTACTAGTGTGATGCCAAAAAATGAGTTTTGTGGATGTTATGCTTTTAAAAGTTAATTCACACTGATCCAACAAACTCCTACATTCTAACAGAAATCTTACGCAACCTTTGTCATTCCCAAGACTTTTTTTCTTATGGGTCATGAAATTAGATATTTTAAAGGCTGTGCTCAGTGCTGTTGTCTGTGTCTTTACAATGAATGGGAACTGCCCTCAGAAATGACGCAAAAGCATTTGCTAAAGTTTTTGAACTGGACTGATTCAGTTCGGCTACAGTAAAATACAATTGTTCATATTTGTTTCTGTGTGGAATGTTTCTTGTGCATGTTTTATATAAGATCCTGCCATTTCAATACCTCCTGGTTGTAGGAATGTTTTTCTTCCCAGGTCTCAAATATTGATTTATCTCTGTCTAACACATGATGGATTTATACACCTGTTCACACTCTGAACCGTGTAAGACCTCTATGGCATGCATATCCAAAGTTTACATAATGGCTTGTACAAATAGGTGAAATATGAAGTGGATTTTATCCAATACAATTCATTTCAGGGCCTGATTCTACCATATATATTGTTTGATGTTTCCCCTGCTTTATGTTCCACCATCTCCTCATTCATGTTAATCATGATCCATCTACCTGGACCGCACGTACTGATGTGACTGCACAAAATGCCCATTTTTCAGTCAGAGGCGTAGTTAAAATCAACACTTTTCTTCTCTCTCTCTCTCTCTCTCTCTCTCGCATTACCTCATCTGTCTTTTGTTGAAGACTGAGTGCTTGAAGACACAAGCTCCAACCTTGAGATGAATAAGAACCAATAAGTTTGTAGACGTGTAATCTGTTTAAGTCCATAAAAACATCTTTCCCAGCATTCATCTTGACATTAGCTTTCCCTGTCACTCCAAAGGAAGAGTAATATGGCCCTGCAGCATGAAGAAGTGGGTGTGAAGCAATTGACATCCATAACTGAAGACCTAAAGGGCTACGATGTAGACACCCAGAATGTGAGCAAAACTTTAATATAACAGGATGTATTACTTTCAGCAGTGCCTGTATGTATAGTTCAGCATTTGGACACATCTGTCTGTCTATCCATCCATGCGTCCAGGAAACATGACAGTGTTATCTGTTGTTCCCTCAAAACGTTTGTTTCCTGCCTTGGAATTCAAAATGCCCTCAGACATTTGCAGTTGTGCCACAAGGCAAAGAGAAAACAACTTTGATGTCTGTATGGATAGTGTCTCAATGTTGTGCTTGAGAAAAAGGAAATATATGAAAAATAGAATGAATTGTATAACGTTCAGGTATAAATTTCATCTTTTATAGAGAAAAGTTGGGTCTGATAGTGTTGCAGTAGCAAATATAACTTGAAGAAAGAGTACCAGTCATTGAAATAAGCATGGCATTCTCTAAGGTGGAAGTCCAGCCACTGTACCATATTTATGCTTCTGAAAAGTTTATCATTATCTTGTACCAATGGCCTTTCATTTCTGACTTGACCTTTAAGATCGGCTAAAATTGACCATGTTCTTGCAAAAAACGAATGGAAAAAAATGAAGAATTCCCAATCCCAAAAAGAGTTTCTTTCACACTTGTTTTGAAACTTAATAAACATTGGTTCTGTGAATGTTTATTGATGTCTGTAAGTTTTAAAGGTTAAACTTGTAGTTTCTGCAGTCCCCATATGAAACTGCAAAAATAATGTTTTCCCAAACACTCTCCCTGTCTCACATTGGTCAGACAAAAGCAACAGATACACCCAAAGCCACGCCATTGGTTGAGCCACTGTTGCCAGTTCAGGCTGCTCAACAAACAGATCAATGATTGGATGGTTCCACAGAGCCACAGTCATAGTTGTCTTTGCATATTAAGATGGGATAAAAGAAAGCCTTTAAACATCAAAACAAAGACACACTTCACCTTAAAGGTTTAATAATATCAGCTGACAGCTGATCAGACACGGAGGTGACTATAAGGCATGCTTTGTTGGGTCAGCAGTGATTGGTTCTTATTAGCCAGACTGTGTGCTCATTGGCTCGCTGAGAATAATCTCAACCTGTGGAGCTAAAGACATAATTGTGGCAGGCAGAAAGAAATGGAGTTATTATAGACGAGTCATACGAGGTCTTGGCACAGTGAGATTCAGACTCAGAGGCCCAATCAGATTGTACACATCAAAAGAGAATCTGCTGTCCCCCGTACAACAAAGACATCCTGAGTCTTTGGTGTATGCTGTATGGATCTGCTGCGAAATGCTGATGCATAAAATGATCAGGGAAGCCCAGGGAACGTTCTCAGAATGTTGGCAATTGTTCTATAAAAGTTATCAAAAAGGTTTTTGCATTAACATTGGTAGAATGTTTGTTAATGTTGTATATCATAAATATCAACATTATTCCAAGTTGTTAGTGGAACATTTTAAAAATGTTACAGTGTTTAAAAATGTTTAAATATTTTTCCTATAACCAAGCAAGATTAATTACCACAAAAAAAATTACCATCTAAATAAACAGATATTTCAAATGTTTAAAATAACATTTTTAACGTTTTTGTTACTTAATGGAAATGTTAGAGAAACGTTCCTACAACCTAAAATTGGTAGCTGGGTGGAGCCCTAAAATAAATGACTGTGCTAGTACTGGATGTGGTAAATGCTTGATGGATGCTTTAGGCATCAATAAATTTTACCTTTGAAGTTCAAGAGTGACACTGTGATTTACAACAGCATTCTGATCATTTGTTTCTGTGTTTTCTCTGTAATAGCTTTCGGGATGAGTCTTCTAACTAATCCAACACGAGTGTTCTTCTGCTATTTATTTTGATTTAAAGTGCCGCTCTTGACTTTGTGACTTGTTTTTCTTACCAGATGCAAACCTGAGGTGTTGCATGTGCCAAACGCAAAACACTTACAACCCTTCAACAGATGTTCCAGCACAATTGACTCAAAATGGTGAAGCTAACTACAGCGATGGGTTAAATGCAGAGGTCTCATTTTGGGTATGGGTTACCATATCTGACAAAAACATGTCACAAAAAAACATGTCACTTTCACATGAGTGTATGGTAGATAAAGAGGAGGGGAGAAAGAAAGAGAATTTGGCTTTTGGCCAGAGGCCAAAGAAAAATGACGAAGGAACTGAGGAGAAATTCCTACACAATTAAGCGGCTCAGAAAATCCAATATGAACTGGCCCTTTTCCATTGTGATGTTGTTTTGACTCAAGGTTATTACAAAGATGAAGTGTCAGTCACTCAGTGCTGAACGGCCATTTGTTTGTTTGGCCTTTGGAGGTTCTTTTTATGTTCTGGACATGTTCAAGGACTGTATCTTCTAATCTCTGCCTTGCAAACATCTGTTTTCCTTTTTCATGAATATTCATGAGCTTTGGTAATCATTTAACGTGAGGCTGTCTCTGTGACTGGCAGCTTTGTTAATCTGTTTTATTTTGATCTACATGATAGTGTACAGTTGGCTAAAAAATGAGAATGTTATTGAAGTTGCAAGTTGTTTAGTAGCGACAGATTGGAGGCTGACAAAAAAGAAAAGAGAACAAAATCTTCACTTGGACTTTAGCTCTAACACACCATTTAACACTGAGAAAGAGAGAGAGTGAAGATTCTCTCTTTATTTCTTTCTTTGTCCATATTTTCATATATTTTTCATTTAATTTAAAACATTTAATTTTTTTCATCAGTAAAAATCAGTAAAACAAATTTATTGTGTCCTCAGAATCACTTCCCACCTAGTATATTTTGAATAACTATTCCTTTAAATAGCAAAAGCCTGTTCCATCATGACATCATCCTACAGGAAGTGACATCATTTAGGTGAGACAATACCAGCACCAACATCAGTGAGTTTTAGCACTGGACTTGATAAAGTCTACGATATTCTGTGCTATTAATTGGTTTGTCTCCCTCTGAAACATTTTTTCCTGTTAACTTATACAGAAAAAATACTTTTAAAAGATTATTTAAAACAAAGGATCAAAAATAACACTCATGAAGAGTTAATATTCAAACTTTTAGTTACTCACTAAGCAATTGCTAATGGTGACTTAATAGCTCACATTTTATTACTTTTATAAATTTATAAAAAAAAGTTTATAAATTGCTCTGCCAATTTTTCTATTTTTATAAATAATCTAGTTGGAATTAATGAAGATTAAGTGTCTGAGCTTAACTAGAGCATATTTCTGGTACTACTTTTTATCTTATCTTTTTTGTGTTTTCCTTTTTTGGATCCAAAGAGATGTTTGTGCTTGCATCAGTACACGATGGGCAGTACTTGTAAAATTGAAAGGAAGTTCTGTGAAATGCTGAACATTAGGTGATGCAAAAAGAAAAGGAAAGTCATTTTGTTCTCAGTCGAGTCTTTGCGTACATAATAAAAGGCATCAAAGGTGATCTGTGAGAAAAGAAGCAAGCAAACTTTCTACAGCAAGAAAATGTAATACAACTATGTTCAGTTTCAAGTAATGTGACTCTAGCAGAATGCTTTGACATTCTTTCTGAGAGCAAAGCTGTGCTGTTTATTTATTTAATTTAGTGATGGACGTTTTTCTTTTAATGGTATATTTGTGATGAACAGCCCAGGTCATTACTCGTTGCATTATATTTAAAATACGTACATATTTTATCTAAACTTTGTCTAAACTTGTATCCCTCATGAAGACTGATAATTTACATAATTAGGTAATTTGAAATTAGGGTCATTAATTCATTTTATCATTCAAAGGGTGCAAAATTTGATTTTACCATTATGTTATGTTGCTGTTTCCAATAAAGTTACTAGGTAACTGGCAAGTGACTCAGTTTTATTTTCCCGACAAATTTGGAGTGTTAATTTTGGATCTTGTTGTCAGTCTTTCATACACAACCTTTGTTCTGTACACAAAAAACTCATCCATGTACTGTAAACACAAAACAACATCAGTCACTAGCAGCTCACACAGAATCCATCACAAATTCGCAACAAAGTGGTAGATACAGTATAAACCAGGTTTCTGTGCAGCCTAGAGGTGTAAATTATTGCCTGTAACATGTTGTTTTTGCACTGGAAGACTGCTGTGTTTCACTCTGCCCTTTGACGTCTTTTTCACCTGATTCTTTTCACCTGCTTCCTTGTTATTTTCAGCTTTTTTTGCTCATTACTGAAGGATCAGGTCTTTAGAAGCCCTTTGCGACATCTTTAGGTTAGAGCCTCTTAGATGTTCAGCTGTTATTTTCCAGGCGTGAGACTGTGGCTCTATAGATTACGGGAGTGTTGAGTGTTTTGTGCATGTGTGTTAATGGATCTGTCTGTTTGAAGTACATAATGGTCACAGGCGGAGTGATATTTACAAGAACAGAGAGTCATGAAGACATGAAAATCAGCTCATTTTGTACTGGAGCTTTGAGAAAATGTACCTAATAATGTTAGTTTTAATACCTGGATA
>JAZGTK010021490.1:0-10599 GCA_036877625.1 Ambastaia sidthimunki
TCTCTCTCTCTCTCTCTCTGTAGCAGGTGGACACATCCATTAGCAATTACCTTTATCCTCGCTTTGTGACTTTGGGAGTCTTTCTCTGGACAGCCTGCACAGAATGTTAATGCTTTGGCCTCTGGGCAGGGTCCAGCGCTTTCCGTTCACTCCAAATCCCCCAATACACGAGCAAGCCACTGGAACACGCTTCAGCCACAGCGCCTCACCCCCAAGACTAAACGGTCTCAGGTGGGACTTCCAGTAAGACAAGTACAGCATTTTATCTGCAGTTTCGTTTGGAGTTTTACGGGAGATGGAGGTCACGGTGTGTGAGAAAGCAGTCGTTTACCTTCTGATCTTCAGCAGCCAATCATGTGTCATCCCTGCCAGAAAATTAACATAATTAACAAAGACAACAGCTTTTCTTAGGTGGCACCTGTTTTTTACTCTTCTATAATAGTAGAATACTATTATAAATTATAGCACTACTATGTAGTATAGTAAAATTGTTAAAATAAGGTTTCCATTAAGTAACCAAAATGTTACAAATGTTATTTTGAATGTTTTATGAACGTTCAAAACATCCGTTTTTTTTAGATGTTATATTACTGCTTAGTAAAAGTAATGTTATTTTAATGTTTTTAATTTTGTAATTTTTCAAAAAACACTAGCAATTTAGGAATAATGTTTTCGAAATAAGATATATAACATTAAAAAACATTCTAATAACATTGCTGCAAGAACTTTTTGATAACTTTTAGAGAATGTTAGTCAACGTTCTGAGAACATTCCTTGTTAGCTGGAGTTAGGCCATTTATCAGCAGGACCATGCTAACCGGACCCCCTGGTTCCAGTACAACAGAATCCGTGATTTCACCTGAGACATACACCTGATAAAACCAGGATTTGCCCTTGTTAGATGTCAGAGGTTCTGCAAAGGTAATGAAATCATCTCATTAAGTTAATGAGCGGAATTAGTAACGAGGGTTATTTGCTTGCGCTCTTTAAATGCTGCGATTTGTCATCTAATTATCAAATAGCTCAAGAAAAACTATTATGTAAAATATGTTTGATAACTCTTTTAATGGACCCGGGTCATGTTCTCATACTCCAGCATTCAGAATGACAAAAACACGGAGAAACAGATGCCACGTGTTTTATTAATAAGGACAAACATCGCCCTCCTCAAGTTTGTTGCGAAAATAAATTGCTACCTAGAAGAAACATCATTACACAGTCACACTCTGTGACTTTGTTAAACTTTGCATTAATTTATGACTGAGAACAAACACTGATTTTGCATGAATAATGGATTAAGTGACTAATTAACTAAAATTGCTTAATGAAGGCTTGTCAGAGTCGTCCTCTCTCGCTGACTTTCTCTGTTACCTTCAGTGTCGTGGGTTTGGTTTGACTTCCTGCTTCTGGCAAGAAAAGGCAGAGAAATAATTATAAAACGATACTCAGGGGAACGTTGTGGGAGAAACTGTGGGAGAAACAGACAGATGAGTGTGTGTGTGTGTGTGTAGATAAAACATCCAAAAAACAGAACTGAGGCCTGATGGACAAAGACAAAACGTCTTCTGAAATGCATGACCATGTACCCAGCCAAGAGGGAACGTTCTCAGAACATTGCCTAACGTTCTCTGAAAGTGCTGTCAAAGTTATCAAAAACTGTATATGCAGTAATGTTTGTAGAACTTTTATACTGTATTTTTTAAACTTAATAACATTTGAAATGTTTTTGTTTCTTAATGGAAACATTATGGAAACATACTTACAACCTAAAATTGTTAGCTGGGAAGCTTTATTGTAATGACTTCAGTTAAAAATGAGGGAGGTAATTCTATAATTTTTGGACCATTTGTTTTATATCTGTTTCATAATGCTGGAACACACAAAACTCGTAGTGATGTGTTGTAATTAACTTCTGGTTTTCCCTATTGAAGTATTTTCCACTTTATTTTCTAATGATATATAATAACCATAAATAAACCTCATTAATATCTGACAGAACGGATCTTAAGGTTAAGTGTTTGCTCATCACAGTCTCTGTAATTAGAGTGTTGTTGCAGTACCCTGTTTAAACACAAGGGGTCACTGGTGTTGTTCAGAAATTAAGAGTCTTGTGCTACAGTACCGCCTTTTTCTCTGCCTGATTTTAAAAGACATTAACTATTAAACTTTTCATTAGAAATAAAGAAAGTATAGCCCCCTATATATATCTACAAAAAGCAATATGGACAAAATAAAGAAATAGCAGTATATAAAGAAAAACAGTATGTAGATAAAGCTAAACTAATATAATAAAATATGACATTGAATGGTATATATTCCACATTTACAACACAAACAATCAACACTTAGCCAGGTACAAATCTAAATAAAGTTAATTCCTGTACATGAGCTATTTTTACAGTTTTTTGTGACTCATATAAGCTGTATCAGGTCAAGTAAACATCACAGATGCTAAGAGAAAGTTAATATTGTTAAAAATGAAAACCAACCAAGAGCCTAAAGAGAAACAAATACACTCGGCACTGTATTTATTGTGATTATTTTTGTTATACATTGTAAAGACGTTTTTAAATGTGTTAGTTCAGACTTTGTAGTGATTGATTGATGTTAATTATACAAATCTTACAGTGATGGTTTCTATAGTTGATACAGTTTTAGTGATTGTTGGTTTTTGTTGGGTCAGTGGTTAAGCAACACTTTTGTTTTCTAAACATTGTAAAAATAAACCTGTAAACTTTACAGTGTTTGAAATGTAGTCGTTTATTGGTGTTTTTGAGGGCAGTGTGGACCAGACTTAAGGGAAATACTGTTCCATGTGCTTTTAATAGAACTGATGCATTCATTTACATTGAATTAGATAAAAAAAACAAGAAAACAAAGACAGTGAGGGGAACTCACAGCATGAAAACATGCCGTCTTTTCTTCATAACATCCACAATGTGTTCCTGCATCAAGGACAAAGTGCTTTATAAAACCGTTGCATTGGAACTGATTCAGGGTCAGTGTGGAGGTCTGACAGTAAAACACAAAATGAAAAAACACACAGACAGCCCACTGGGGACACATTCAGAGCCCGGTGTGGTTCTCACAATGAGGTCTTATTCAGTGTCCGTGAGGAACGCTGCAGGCCCTGTTAATAGAAACTAAACAATTAAACAGAACGTACGACACAATCTAATTTATGCTGTTCTTATCAGACCCAATATTAGCTCGTCTATCAGTCATATTTCCAGCAAACAGGCAACGTTCTCAGAACGCTGGCTAATGTTCTCTAAATGTTATCAAAAATGCTGAAACAGATTTCTGAGCAGGCATTTATCAATCATGTTCAAGTTCTGGTTACAGGCCCAAAGGGGGCCAGACTTCACTGTGTTTTCCATCTCATTTCAAGTTTTTCCAGCACCCGTCTTCGATTGGTTTTGGAGATTAAAATACGTCTTGCATAGAGATGCATGCTGAGATACTGTCAAAAATGCCAATTGACTTCTGTCCTGGTGTCAAGGATGTTCTGAAAGAAGAAATTGGTTGTCCGGCCCCTTTTCTGACTGTGATGTATCTGTCATCATGTTATCCATCCACAGGGTCGATTCCTCCTGCTTCCTTGACATCCGGCAGGTCAATGGACAATCGGCACTCATAACCGTGTCTCACTATGACTGAACTGATGTTTTCCTGTTGCTCGCTAAGAGATTGTTTGTGTACTAGAATCCCTTCCCAGCTAATAGGGAACGTTCTCAGAATGGTGGCAAATGTTCTCTTAACGTTATCAAAACATTTTGCAGTAACATTAGTGGAATGTTTTTTAATGTCACATGTCGTATGTCAAATCTGCTATTCCTAAATTGTTAGTAGAACATTTTAAAAATGTTACAGTATTAAACAATGTTTGAATAATGTTCAGTATAGCCAAGCAATAATGTTAGTACAGGCAAAAAAATGTTTCTAGAGCATTCAAAATAACATTTTTGATTACTTAATCGAACAATTGTTTTTGTTAATGGAAACATTAGGAAAACATTTCTACAACCTAAAATTATTAGCTAGGTTAACTCATGTTTGGGAAACACATTACCACGTGAGACAAACTAATACACAAATACATTGTGTAATACGACACACGTCCCATCAGCAGAGCAAAGACATGATCGGTTAAATGAGTTTTTACTTGCACAAAATCACAAACATGCAGCACAAAATCTATGAACCTGCATGTGGAACATAAGTGCAGTTAAAGCATTAGAACCATTCAGGCAGGTTTTGGCCTCCATCCATTAAATGATGAATTCATTTATTTATTTATTTTATATCGCCTAGATGGATTGTGAAAACTATGAATACTAATTATACATGTTCATATCTGCAGCACACAGTAACGGGAAATAAACGTGTAGTAATGTGTCGTCTTGCTCCAGTGCTTTCAAAATTGAGTCCATGGGTGCTGTAATTGTTTACCAAGTGTGTGTTTGTGTGACTCCTGCAGAGCTGAACCCAAACCAGCAAAATGTTTCAAATAGCACCAGAGACTCACCAGCTAACGATTTCAGGTTGCAAGAACGTTTCTCTAACATTTACATTAAGTAACAAAAATGTTATTTGAAAGTTCGGGGAACATTCAAAACTCTAAATTCTGTAACTTTTCTAAAATGTTCCATTAACAGCTTAGAATAAACACTGTTGCTATATGATGCAATGTTGAAAACGTTCTACTAACAAGAACGATTATTGACAACTTTGACAGAAGTTTTAGGGAGTGTTAGCCAATGTTCTGAGAGCGTTCCCTGTTAGTGCTCAGTTGTCTGTCGTTTAAACATCAACTTTGTCTCTGATGGTTCTTGGGAGAATGAAAAAATGTACCAGATGAGACAATTTGACCCAGAATAACATAGTTCATATAATTTTTGTCTTGGAAGAATATAATAAAAAATATTTGAGCTCATGGCAAATCTCTGACTTTTGATTGCAAGCTTCAGTATGTTGGCAGATGTGAGCACAGTTTGAGACCGATGAGCTCCATTCTGAAACTCCAGATGAGACATTAGATTACCAGGGTCTTTTTATCTCAGAAGAAAGAACAGAAAACTTCATTTTAAAGTTTCCATTTGCTCTCCTTTTAGTCTAGTCATTGACTAATGGTCTCTAAAAGTTCTCCCAAAGTTATTGAAAAACGTTCTTGCAGTAAGGCTAGTACAACACAGATAATTAGGCATTTTTAGAATTTTAGTGGCATATTCAGTCAGTGCATTGGCAAACTGAAAGCATTATTGTGTTTGAACATTATGGAACATTTTTACAACCTAAAATTGTTAGTTGTGCCTTTACTTTCCATATTGTGCTGTAACAACAAATCCTAAATCTCAATACAAGACACAGAACTGAAGCTTGATCAACTCTCCAGTGTCTGTATGTCTTATCAAATGCATCTCACACTAAACCCAAACACAGGCTTCATTGTGAGTGAGTGAGTGAGCAAGCGAGTAAGAGAGAGCAAGAGAGAGAGAGCGAGAGAGAGAGCATTATAATGCATGAGGAGAAATCTTGTTAAAACGTGCATCATCAGTCTCTCGGACGCTCGTAACAGCAGCACAAATGTATTTGTAAATCTGAATCTTTGTTTTTCTCCTCTGGTTTGGAGGGAGGCTGGCAGCCGCATCTCCTCTCTGCTTAACTGCTCTCATAAAATGAACAGCAGTGATAAAACAGGTTCTGGAAGAGCATGTTTCTGGTGATACCTGCAGTCCCTGCGGTCATTTGAGTTAGAAATTATACAGGAAACTCTTACTGAGAGTTATGCACGAGTCCCACCAGCCTCTTAATGGTGGATGAGCACAGAAACAGTCTGTAATGAGCCAGGAATGATAAACTATGGCTTTCCAAAAAAGGAATATTTTAATTGTGAACATTGCTACAAATTAGAATAAACAGATATTGTATTGTTAAAACTGACATTTTTGTTATTGTGGGACTATTGTAAAAAATAAAAACAGATACAAACTTGTGGAAATATGCAACATAATTAAATTGTATTTTAACAATATTTCTCTGTATATCTGTTTTGATCAAGGTCTGGTTTTAAAGGGGTAAGTCTTAGTTAAACTAACTAACTAGCTAGCTATCTGACAAAGCAGCTAAACAATAAGCCTAGTTTATAAACCTAAACAGTAAACCTAACTAACAAGAGCAAATACATATTAACTAACAACAAAGAATAAATCTCTCGACAGCTATTTTATCTTAATCAAAACTGTTACTGCAGCTACAGTGTATCAGTTCATAATACTGTACAGCTGCATTGGTGGCTATTTACGGTGGTTTTAACATTGGTGATGTCTGATTGAATGCATGCGTGTGCATGCCTGTGCGCATGAAAGCATGCGTGAACGCAGGGTGTGCACTGAGGGGTGTCATATCAGCATTCACAGCATGGGGGCATTAAAAGATTAAAGAACAGCCACATGGGATTGTTGTGTCACCGCATGGGGAGGGGTTTGCTTTAAAGGCACGGCTGCCGAAAATGACATGTCAAAACAGCATGGCATGCGATGGAAAGCGTTTAATAGCTTGGGGTTATAGTAAAATTTACTTCCTGTCTAACGTTGTGCACGTGTAGACAGACGGAAGCAAAGAGAAGAGAAAAAAAGGCAGGATAGAAGTCTGTGATCGGCTTCAAACGGACACCTGATTCAGAGGAAACTTCCATTTTTTTCCCTTAAGTAAGCAAATCCTTGTTATTGTTTTTATGTGCAGGCTTGGCTGGTTTTGAGGACACACACTTTGAAAATTTGCAGGAGAGACCTTGCTAGAGGCAACATGATTTATCCATCAGAGGAAAGGGTCAAGCTTCTGTTTTATAAATGCTGTGTAGGAGTTTTCCACACTGAAGTGTATCAGATGAAGGATGCAGGGCCTGAGAGTGCCGAAACGCGATGACAGACAGCCTCTGCTTTTATTCCCTGCCCTCAGGGTTGGGAATGATTCAGAGGAGAGGAAACCAGATTAAGAAAGACTTTAGGCTCTGGAAGCTGGCGTGATGGTCAGCAAATAGTGGCAACTGAGCAAGAAATCTGTCCTCCATCTCTTTCTTTCTATTTCTGTTTTTTCACTCCACATTTCTGGCTCATAACAACAGATGAGGAAAACAAGCGTCTCTGAAATCCATGCAGGTGCTAAAGCTGATCCGTGTATATCTCCTCCGTGTGTTTCAGGAAAGCAGGTCACTGTTCAACTGTGCAGTACTGCATATGGGGTCCCCTCGCCCTCTCTCGGGGGTTGCCCTGAGCTGGATGTGTCATTTCAAACTTCCCTTGTCTATATATAAAATGCATATTTCCTATTTGTACTCTCTTAGTCAACATGAAATATATATTGACTCAAGTTACTTTTAATTATTATTATTATTATAAGGCTTTAATGGGCTTCTTGAATCTCAACAGGTCCAGCTCACCAAACACTTTCATTGTATGTAAGAGAGCAGCACAATTTACAGCAGTTAAGTCCTTTAAATCACAGCTTTTTATGTCCTCTGCCAGAGAATAAATACATTTACATTTGCCTGGTTTGATACGGGGGTGATTGAATGCATAAGGAGGATAAATCGTGCCTTTTAGAAGATTAGCCTTATCTCCAATGAGCATAAATATTAATTAGTCAGAAGATAAATGATCAAAACGAAACGTTCGTATGCTGAGATAACACAGAACTGCAGGATTTTTTTGGTTTGAATTTTATTGTTTACTGGGAAGTTGCCGCTTATTTTTGATTAATGTTTACCATGCAGTTACTTGAGCTAAATTTAGAACTGTTTTTTTTGTGTTGAGTTGCTTAATCATAAGCTTTAAAGAAAGATTGTTATAGAGGAAAGAAGATGCAAATGATGTTGTAAATGGTCGGGCAGTGTGACCAATCCATGCCTTTCAATTACTGCCCAGCTAACAATTTTAGGTTGTAACAACGTTTCCCTAATGTTTACATTAGATAACAAAACATTAAAAATGCTACAAATTTAGATGAATATTTTTGACATATATGATAAGTACATTTAAAATGTGCATTTAGTCCTCTGGTGAAAACTGTGATAGTTTGCACAATTGGGGCACGCCAATGACATGAGCTCAGATATGACACGCAACCTCATAAAATCAACTGTTTTCTGAAATACACACCTGTGCTAAAGCCACCAGAGACACAATCTCATCAATATCACTGATGCAAAACACCTGTGATGAGCAGTTTCCTGTCACATTTATTTATAGCAGGTAAACAAAACACAGGTGATGAACAAGGTCAGGTGGAGTGGGACTGGGTCAGAGACACCAGATTAATTCCTGTTTCTGACCCATTTCTTCACTCGTTCTCTTGGGTTTCTGGAACTGTAGAACAAGGCTTGAGATGTAGTTCTGCTCAGCAGCTGAATAAAAGATATTATTTCAAACAAGAGAAGAGACATCATGAATAAAGCAGTTGTTGTCTGTGGATGGTTAGTTGTTATAGGAATAGCTCACCTTTAACTGACAATTTTGTCATCATTTACTCATTACCCAGCCAACAGGGAACATTCTCAGAACGTTCTCCAAAAATTCTCAAAGTATAACTTTTTTAATGCTTACATTTAAAAACGCTTGAATATTGTTCTTAACGGCAAGCAATACGGTTAACGTTTTGAACATTCTTAGAACTTTGTAAATAGCATGCTTGTTAATTAATGGAAACATTAAGGAAACGTTCTCACAGGCTAAAATTGTTACCTGGGTATAACTGCCAAGCATGATTATAAATGCAATTTGGTCTGGTGACTAAATATGTAATTTAAGAGTAAGATATTATATGGCTTCAGAAGGTTTGGCTAATGCACGAGTGGTGTGGACTTTTCTGTTGATTTATTGGGTTTTATGGAGCATGGTAGCACCTGGTCACCATACACTTTATTATATGAGACAGAGCAGCAAAAAATTCTCATTTTGTGTCCTACAAAAGAGAAAGTCATAAATGTTTGAACCAACAAAAAGTACTATTATTGCTTATTTATTTATTAATTCGTTCATTCATCTTTTCAAGGTTTGTCTTTCATTCATCAAAATCTCTTTCTTTAACTAAAACGAACTACTAACTTAGTATTGTGGACTACCTGAATGAATAAAACTTCTGTCTCCACTTCAAAGGCTGATAACAAAGAGATTTTCAATGTTGCAATGGTGAGTCACTCCATAAGAACTCTATAAGCAATCGCCCTTCAAAAGAGCTAAAGTCATGATTTCTGCACTTCTCCTCCTAACCTGGCTTTGGTATAAGTATAAAAGAATATAAACCAAACCTCACATATAAAAGAAGTCCCATCTGAGGGTCAAAGAGAAAAAAACATTGAAAAACATTTTTCAAAGGGACAAAGTTTTCCTTTCAACCGCATTTCTCAGTTTCCCATTTTCAATGAAGCTCTGCATGTCTTTTGTAGTGTAACATTCAGAGAACAGACACTTTGGCTCCAAGGTAATTTCCTGTATCTGCGATTCTTCTACAATATTGTCCATCAAACTGACAACTCTGCCTCCATTCAGTGGGTGAAGGAGTTTATTTTACACATAATCAGCTGTTTGTTGGCAGGTGTCATGAATTAAAATCTAATAGACATCAAGGGTTCACATCCCTTGTGATACCTGCTTGGCCAGAACGTCACATTTGTCATGTGAGGCACCTAATATAGACGTAATATATTCTGGATGTAAGGACCCAGTGGGGTTGGCATAATTGAAAGTCTCTGTCAAATCCTAAATTTCATAAAAAATCTCTCTGGGACGTGGTAATATTAATTATCTCCCATTGCTATATGTCCTAGTTTTATAATTACTGGTTCATTCTAGTGCTTTACATGAGCAGACCTCCCCATGGGTGACAGAGAGAAGATGAGGGGAAAACAAGAGAAATTAATATATTAAATCAATCTTGAAAAGTGTTGGGGAGTAACTAACCAAAAGTAGCTTTTAACATACTTAGATATTTAAGTAACTTAAGTCTGTTACTTTAAGTAACTAAAGTATTTAAGTAACTATTATTTTTTACTAGTATGACTGTAGTTTTTGACAGAATAATGCCATTTTTCAAGTAACAAGCTACTTTAATAAAGCCACTAGTCGTGTGGCAACATACATACAATGTTGCAGCAGTGTTTTTATAACGTTGTACCATAAATGTACTTCTACAGCGAGAAATTAGCACTGAAACAGAATTTATTTACAGTTTCCATGAACAGACACTTGTGTGACACTTTCATTTCTTTGATAATTTTGAAAAGGATTTTGAAAACAATAATTACTATTTAATATAAAAATAAATAATAATTGTTATTAAAAACAATACTTTTAATGATTAAAATAATTTGAGATATTCTTTGAAAGATAATTTTACAATTATTAAAAACTATTATTATATATTATGAAGTTAAATAATGCAGCCTTTATTGTACAGTTCTGCATATGATAAAATGATGGTGCAACATAATGTAACATAATAAATAGCACAATATGTAACGAAGAGTCCAGAGACTGAGGATCCATATGCAAACACTTTAATCTCGTGGTCAAAGCCAGGCAAGGGTCAAACACCAGTAAA
>JAZGTK010021491.1:0-10599 GCA_036877625.1 Ambastaia sidthimunki
AAAACTCCAGAGCGTTTTTTCACCTGTGGATTATCTGTTGACTGACTGTCATCTGAGATGAACCTGAACAAAGATCACAGAATTAACAAGAGGCTGCAGTTCTGTTACTGTAAATGGGGGAAACTTTTGATTGGTCAGTTGATTCATGAGAGCAAAATATCAAATATTTCATACTGTAAGAATGTATTTAATGTTTTCTTACACTGAAGTCATGAGTTGACTGTCAGGCATCTGTGTCTGGTCTGGTTTGTTTGGTTGGGCTGATATGGGTCTGCTGTGTCCTCTTCTCTCACTGCACCTCTGAGATGTTTTGTGATGTTCTCAGCAGGTCTTGTTTGATGGTTTCTGGCAGGTTTAACACTGCAGTGTTCAACATCTCACCGTTTCTGCAAGACTCCTGCATGTAAAGAGGATTTCAAATTAAAAGCCATTATTATGACTCAAACAGAGATTTGATCAAAACTGACTGTTTGCTTTTTAATTTGTCCCACATGATTTGTGCTACAGACACGAGGGATCAAATCACACAACCTGCTGAGAATCTGTGTGCAGTCAGATCATGAAGCCCTCAGAGTTACAGACAAATCTCACATAATCTCATACAGTAAAGACAGAATCATCAAAAAACACCTGCTGGGCTCACAGGTATCTCAAAGCCTCTCTTTCAACTCTGATCTATGCACCCAGCTAACAATTTTACAACAATTAAATGTTAAAAATGCTGAATGTTTTTTTAGATGTTGTATTAACTATTATTTGGTTATGAGAACATTTTTCAAACATTTTTTTAATTCTGCAACGTGTTTAAAACATTCTACTAATAACTGATTAACTTTAAAGAATAATAAAGAAAGTTGTGATTTATGATATACATTTAAAAAGCGTTCTACTATTGTTACATTTGAGAGAACTTTTACAGAATGTTAGCCAACGTTCTGAGAATGTTCCTTGTTAGCTGGACAGCCCCGCCCCCTCGCTGCTAACCGTGAGTGACAGCTGAAGGTTCAGTAGTTTGGTGCGTTTCTGCTCAAATTGGGCAGCTGCAGCTGGTGTGAAGCTCTGAATACCCTCAGACTGAGAAGACTGTGTGGAGCTTCTCTAATGAGCCTCAGGTTCTCAAGAAATGAAGACCTTTTCCCTCCGTTTTCACAGCTTCATCTGCCTTTCTGCCATTTAATTCCTGGTCTCGCCAGGGTTTGGCGGTTCTGCGCACGGAACCCCGTGGAGAAATAACCAGTGGACGTAAAAGGCCATGATAATAAGAGAGACCTGAAGCAGAAAGAGTTTCACCACCGCGTGTTGATTAGCATTTTAATAAGGCGAACACGGGCGGGACGCAGGCTGATGACCTCACAGGTGACAGTCGGGGTATGTAAATGATTAATTACCCAGAATACATTGAGATCACATGCTTGTTAGGAGGACGAGGAACGTCTCTGCCTGCAAATATATTGATATTATCTTTGCGCTCAGTCGCTGGACGCTAGACGCATGAGCAGCGGCAATTAAGTGAGAAATAATGAGATTTCTGGAGGTTACGTTGAAAAGAACAAAGACTTGACAGTCCTGCCATTATGAGACCCACCTGTTAGAGCAAGTCATTAAACTCCTCAGGAACACAGTGCAGCAGGGCATTGTGGGTATTTCAGCATGATTAAACCATCACAGCAACTTTTCTGTGTGTTTTACATTTTTTAAGGAGCAGTGAGTGCAGATCATCCATAACTGCACATACACCACAGAGAGAAAAGACAAAGAAAATAATTGATAAATAATTAAGGTGCTAGTAGCGTTTAAAACAATACTGATACAATATACACTAAGATTAATAATGCAATAAATCTTCTGAATATTCTGAAGGACATGTAGATGAGAGCAGCAGATTCTTACTGATGAAAAGGAGCTTCAGGGAAATGTTAGTTTGGCTGAGCTGTTTATGCAAGTTTCATTTTAAAAGTCAACAAAACGTGGCATTTGCAGGTTATTAAATGATGAAAGTGGGCGTTTCACACCAGCTGTGGATTGTGAGGAACTTTCTCTCCTGTCAACAACTGACCTCATACGAGTGAATTTGTATTGCCAAGAAAATTCAAAATCACCAGAAATAAAGATCAGCATGTTTTCGTTTCATCTGTTTGTACATCTTCACTTCCTCAGACACAAAGAGCAACACGTGCATCATTAACACAGACGCTGATTTCCAGAACACAAGCAGATGAGCAGATAGTGTTTAACAGCCAGAGATCAGACGCCTGTCTGACTGCATCACAGTTAACTGCACTGATGACATTTCTGATGACTTGCAGTGCAGACGGCCGCAGATGAGCTGAGCTGCACAGACACTACATCTGCTTTTAAACGGCATCAGTTACAGATGAAATACTGATACACTTTAATAACCCACAAACTGATGCAGGTGTGTTTGTGAGCTAACAATGTGAGGTTAAAAGAACGTTTCCCTAATGTTTCCATTTAAGTAACAAACATATTAAAAAGGTTTCACAAATGGTTCTTTGTGGTGGATAAAGGTTCTGTAGGGTATAATAATGTAAGAAAGACATGGTTCTTTAAAGAACCCAAAATGGTTATTTTATGGCATTGATGTTAACAACCTTTTAGGAACCTTTCATTTTAAGTGTAAGAGTGGATTTAATGTCCTCTGAAGAGTGAGGGTGTAATTCTGACAGTTTTCCCAGCAGATGCAAATGAAAAGTAGCTTTAGCTGCTGCAGACAGTAAAACTGTCTTATGCTTTAAGTTGTTTTGTTTATGTCTCTGCTGAACAAATCTGTCCACTAATAAATAACAGAAAACACGCAGAGCCATTTTCTGTGCCGACCCGGTCGTTAGGAAAATAAAGTGAAGGAAGTGAAAGGACATTCATTTACACTGCCGTGCTGAAAATGATCCCCCAGAGATTCTGCAGGAAAATAAAACTCTTTGTTTGAATAAAGTTCATTCAGAGCAGCTGCACTGAAAAACACACAGAGCCAAACTAAACATCACATAATAAAGAATCTCAAAGCTGTGCGTTACAGACGTTTCATAAATCAATAAACACACATTTACAGGCAAATCAAAAGAGTCAGACAGACAATTGAATCAATACACCTCAATCGATCTTCAGATACTTCCAGAAATGAATTATAGCCTCAGTTAATTCTATTACCAAACACAGTTTATCCACAGCTGAACAGCAACCTGTGGATGAGATTCTACCTTATGAAAAGTAGCTAGTTTTCAGTTAAAAAGTTACAGATTGCAGCTTAATAAGAAAAAATAGGGATTAAAATTGAAATATAAAGTATTTAAGTTCATTTGTAAGAGTTTATTGTTGTCAGGAAAATATTTTAGACAAGCTGTGATGACAGAGTGTTACTATGGTGATCTGAGTGGTTATTAGTGTATTGCTATGTGATTGCTCAGGCCGAAGTCTAAAAAACATTCATACATCATTACATTTATCACATGATTCAAACTGACTTCATGAATGATGCTACTGTCAAATCCAGCTTTAGGTCCAGATCCAGGTTTTCCGGCAAGGCCCCGTTCTTCTGAAACTGACACCTGTAGCTGAACACAAAACACACAAAAGAGCCCTAAAGAACTGGACACAGAGAAACCTCTGTTCTTCGTGTGTGTGTGTGTTAGACAGAGAGAAACACAGGGTGCTTTTGGGATGAGACATTTAGCAGTAAAGCTGCCCAGCCGGCTGCACCTGCAGCTTGATCCAAACCCTCTCGTCTCCACAGGATCCTTTTTAATATGAGACTTTAATTGGGGGAAGAAAAAAGCTTCTTTCATCAGCTATCAAGCTGCTAACCCCAATAGATTAAACTGTCAATCAAATACTGCAGCTGTTTGGCTCCTGCGTCTGTCACAATCTTATTAATGGCACAGAGTTCGTTTATCATCACTGTGTCGGATGGATTTCATTAAACTCAATTCAATCTCAATTCAGCTGTGTGATGCTTTTTCACTGTGCTAACATGAGCCCTGAACACAGTCCAAACAGCCATTACAGCACAATTCTACCTAGTTAACAACCCTCACGCTTTCCCAACGTTTCCATTAAGTAACAAAAACGTTAAAAATGTTACTTTTACAGTTCTTGGAATGTTTAAAACATAAAAACATTGTTTTTTGGACATTGTATTAATGTTAGTTCTTGGTTATTCAAACTTTAATTCGGTTATGTTTTTAAAACACTCTAAGTTTTTACCTGAAGTTTAACTAACATTACTGCAAGAAAGTTTTTTGATAAATTTTTAAATTACATTTTTTGTTACTTTATGGAAATGTTAAGGAAACGTTCTTACAACCTAAAATGATCAGCTGGGCAGCTATTAAACTAATTTGCTTATTCCTGCAGCGTCACATCTTGACAGGCCTTTAGAGACTTTAACTGATTAACACTTTAATACACGATTTACAGTGTGTTCATGTTTAATATGCTCCATCAAAAACTCATTAAGTAGCATTAGGACGAATTAAAGTGTGTGTGTGTGTGTGTGTGTGTGTGTTAACACAGCAGGACCTGAATATACTTCAGGACAACTATCATAACCATCACCTCATATTAATGACCGAATGCAATGATTGGATGTTCATTTTATGGTCCTGCATCTTATGCTTTCAAAGCTAGCTTGCTATTGCTAACCTCTCTGAAACTGCCCACCCTCACCTGTGATGCCATCAAAGAATATTTTGCGTGTGATAGTGACACTGAGCAGCAGGTGAGACGGGATGTTGTCACGGGATGAGGTGAGCGCATGACAGAACYTGCTTTGTGTCCTGAAAGATCCCAAATACACAACGAACACAGAAAACCTGCAGAATAACGTGTGACTCTGACAGATGTAAAGATCGTACAGCTGGCAAACCAATCAGAGGAAAGAGGACAAGACACTTCTGTCTGAGGGAATCCAGGCCTGAATCCTTCTTTATTTATTTTTGCTTTCTCATCTGCCAAAAATGCAGCAGCCCTTGAAACTCTCCTGACCCTCCTACACACGTTTAGAAAGAGACAGACATGGATGGAGAGACTCTGCACTCTAAACAAATCTGTAAAAACACATCAACTTACTGTATTTGAAAGAATTTTCCATTTTGATTTAGCTGTAGTTTAAATTTTGCATTTTGTTGTGTTTAAGTTTAACAAAGGTGTCAGTAAAAGTAACAGATAATATCAGAAAATAACCACGAAATTCTGTTATTTGTTACTATTCATTTGACTTCAGAAATGAATCAAGTGAATAAAAGTAAACGTGTTATAATGTGTGAGTTTATGCCACATTGACAAATGTGTCTTAAGTCCCTTAAATCAGGACTGTTGTTTCTGATCTCAACTGATCTCTGACACAAATGTCTGATACACACACATGATCCTGACCTTCAAAGAAAAATTACCCACTAGACAAAACTGAACAAATTATAAAAAAACTGCAGTAAAAAAGATGACATGCACCTGTTGGGCAAAGGTTGGTTTAAGGAGGTTTGCTTAATTAGCTCAACCTGATGAGCAGCCACCTAAACCAGATCAACCAGAAACCAATTTAAAATCAGATGCCATCAGCGAGACTCTGGAATGTTTCATCAGCTGTGAAAATGATGAAATACAGTTTGAATTCTTGCCCACTTTTATCTTCATACAAACTAAATGGAGCAGAAAAACGTTCTCTACTGGAATCTGTTTTAAAACACCATTCAGAGCTGTAGTCATAACTCTCCACCCACAATATACTGACTCTGGTTTCTGATTGGCTAATCCAGCCCAGACACTTTATGACAGCATCCCCTTCACAGTCTGCTTTTGAGAGACCGCTGTCAAATAAACACTGAATACATTTTACTATGACAACATTTAATTTTACTATGACAACATTAAATTTTACTATGACAACATTAAATTTTACTATGCGTGTCAGTGTTGCTGCACTAGCAAAAGAACGTCAGAAATATACATTCTGTAAATAGTGTCTTTATAAACCTGAGCTGAGTTTGTGACTGAAATCATCACCAGATTAACACAAGATTACTGGAGTCTCTTCAGGAGAATCACATGAGTTCAGCAGAAGTTCTCGGTGCTTTCTAGGAAGAATAAATGTCAGTTTGGCTTCATTTGACTTCAACATACATAATTAAAAGTGCATAAAGTAACCTGCAATTTTATATTTCAAACAGAGATGGCGGTAGAGAGACAAATTGCAGCTTTAATGAAATAATAATTAATTTCCAGTGTTTAATTCATCAGATTGAAATGTTTTACACAAAACGTGTTGATGCACCACAGAACCGACTGTCTTACTGACTCAAAAACTGATAAAACTGTGATCATGTCATATCAAAGTTTATAGTTTTTTTTATTAACATCAGTTGTGTCCAGTTCACTGTACTGTCATGTCTCACTGCACGTCTGTGCAACTCCAGCTTCAGTCCCCTGATGTTTGATTTATACTTTGTTAAAAAACAAAGTTCAGCTTTTACAGTGGAAAAGCGACAGAGCAGAAACTGACAGACCCTCTCTGATTCACATCAAACAGCTACAAAGTCTCGTACCGTGAGCTCCCATCAAACAGAGGACTTTAAATGCAGCTGGGCTCAGCAGGTTCTGGTTCTGGCAGAGAGGCAGCTGAAGAGATTCTGCAGAGACTTTATCATTAAATCAGGGAAGCAGCAACAGTGTGGGTGTCCAGTCAGCTCTGGTTCTGACCTCACGCAACCATCTGATGGGACGAGGGAGAGAAGGTCACCAGACGTCAAATATGACGTTCATGTCAGAAATTATTAAAGACATTTTTCCCTGAGAGATTCATTATTTCAGGTGCCATTAAGTCAAAAATGCAAATTCTGTCGCTTACTTATGTCCATCCAAACCCGCCCATAACAGAGAAATCCAGTCGTTTTTAATCAACAACTTCCAAATTTACATTTATGCATCAGACAGACACTTTTATTCAAAGTGACCTACAGCTGCATTAAAGCTACACATTTGATCAGTGTGTGTTAAAGCTAAACATTTGATCAGTGTGTGTTAAAGCCACACAGTTGATCAGTGTGTGTGTGTGTGTGTTTCCTGGTAATTCGAACCCACAACCTTTGTGCTGCTAATGATTTACCACAAAACATTGCGTTCAAGATGCAGAAATTTCAAAATGTTACAATTCTGCTAAATAAAAATAAGGAAAATTAATGAAGTATTGATTCAATTATTTAAATACATTAATTCAAAGTCTAAAAATGTTAAATGTTCCAAGAACATATACTTAATGGAAACATTAGGGGAACATTCTTAGAACCTAAACTTGAAGCACAATGTATTGTCTTGTAGTCTCTGAGGCAGGAGAGCAGATTTATTCAGTGGACCTTTGAAAGATTGAATTCTTCTCATCATGCACCTGTTTATATTTTAATGAAAGCTAATAGATGAGCTTTGAGATGGAGATGTTCAGCCAGTCAAATTTCCTGGCCTGCGTGAACACCAAGTGTGTCCAATTTCCTGTTTCCTGCGAGTTATAAAGCGGCTCTTTGGTTTCCTCTGGAAGGCTGTTCTGCATCAGAACACACGTCTGCCTGTTAGTCACGCTCTGTGATTTTCATTTAGAAAAGCACCAACAAACTGATTTCTGTTCATTATCTGACCCTTCACCGTGCCCACGCCAGTCAGCTCTCTTCCGCCGCGGTGGGTGTGTGGATATCCGGTTTGCCGGTCTATCACACCTAATTACTCTTCCAGAATCCGGGCATTGGTATTCCGGCCGCGTAGGACGTAATAAGCAGCGATACTCGTGCGTGTGCTCGGTGGAATTGTCGAGCGCTGGGAACTGTCATGTCTCGTGTAGTTCAGTCAGGAAATAAATAACTGTGACACAGAAACATATGAGAGCTCATAAAGCAGCTCGTTGATATTTCAGACGGGAATTTGCTGTATTTTTACAGCGCTGCATGAATGTTAATACCCAGCGAACAACTGCAGGTTGTAAGAACGTTTACATTAAGTAGCGAAAACGTTCTTGGAATATACAAAACGTCCAGTTTTTTAGACATTGTATTAACGTTACTGCTTGGCTTGGTCGATTTTTTTTAATGATTTTAAAATGAATGTGATGTCACTGCCTGTAAAACAGAAACTCCGCCCACAGAAATGACATTTACACTCGTAATAAGTCACTTCCTCTATAACAGCAGAAGACTTAAGCTGAGTCACTTCCTCTATAACAGCAGAAGACTTAAGCTGAGTCACTTCCTCTATAACAGCAGAAGACTTAAAGTAACACAGCTAAAATAAATTCTTTCTTTTAAAAACATGTTGTGATATAATGAAAAAATATATAGTGCTGTAACAAAACGCCTCACATTTCTCTTTTATTGGACTTAGACTTTTAATGTTTATGTAACCTTTATATAACCTCATTTTTACAAACTGAGGGAGGAATCACTGTCAAAAGTAACAGACACGGATGTGATTGGACACACAAAGCTATAAATAACAGTGAATCTTCCTCTGAGCTACATTCAGTCTATCAACACATAATCTAATTATTCAGGGTGTGAGACTTCATGAGCCGGGTCACGACCGTCCATTTTCTCCTCCAGCACTCCACAATCTTTATAAACGACTGCACAATTGAGCTTTTTTTATTCTGAGGTCTTGTATTATTTTCCCCTTTAATTATGCAAATGATCCAGCCAGAGCATGACCCTGATTGGTCGCTGGGGTTTAATTAGTGGCTGGTGTGAAATAAAAGCTGTCGTTGGGGGTTTGGGGGGGTTCGGGTGCATGATAGCAGGTGTGATGAACTGAATTATTAACCACTCAACTCTCCTCTAACAGCCTCAGCCGCTGATATTAGACTGTCCAGAGCGGCATCATCCTCTCGGCCTGTCTGAGGCCTGAGCTCATGATTACATGCCTCTGGCAGGACTGCAAGACTTGAGATGAGGGTTTCCTCACCCAAAACCCTGCAGCTACAGAGAGAGAGAGAGAGAGAGAGAGAGAGAGAGAGAGAGAGTCACTTCTTCAGATACATAGTGTGGTCAAACAAATGACTGAGGTGTTTATGAGTCTGGAGGGACTGATGATGTTTCCTGAGCACAGCTGGATTTCTGTAGTTACTGAGACATTATTCTTATATGCTCTGTTGCATTTCTCACAGCACTGTATAGTGTCTGCTGAAATGTCTATGATCTGTGTATGTATATGCATATATATATACATACTGTATTGTTTATGACTTGGGCCAGAAAATGAAAAGAAACAATAAGAGATTTTCAGATAAACTGTGGAGTTAATTCTTTTTGTTTTCTCTCTGTCTCACCTGCTGTCCTCCGGCTGTCCTCCTGTCTTCCGGCTGTCCTCCTGTCCTCCTGTCCTCCGGCTGTCCTCCTGTCCTCCTGACACACATTCAGCAGGTAAGAGCTGCTTTTTGCATTTGGCGGTTCTCTGATGGAGTGAAAGTGGTTTGGGTGGGAAGATTACAGACTGCTTCCAGATAATCCAGCTCAGGGTCAGCCAGAGTTTCTCAGTCACTCTTCAGTCCTGAAACACAAGAGAGGTTTTGATTCCTTCTCAATAACACTGTAAAAGATCTTCAATCACAGCTTCTGTGCCTGCGGTGAAAGTCAGACATCCATCAGCTGAAGAAAACACAGTTTGTTCTACAATGAGATTATATGAGCGTTTGTTCAGCAAATGACACATCAAAAACAAAAGAAACTTTGACACCTGCTCTTGTGTTTCAGAGATAAATGTTGAACAGACACACAGCTACTGTCTGTGATATCAGAGCAGGGAAGACTGGTGGACAGGTAGAAGTTTACATTTAGCCAGAAGTGACTGTTGGCTGTTGGTTTCTCATGCAATAAAGATACAACAGAAACTACCAGAAAAATAAGACAAGCCGGAACAATTGTCTGTTCAGAACCTCATTAACAATGTACATAATATTTCAAGCTAGGACACACAGTGGCGTGTCAGACATGGTTCAGAGAAGTTGGTTTGTGTCTGCATTCGTTTGAAGACATCAGTGCCATTACTGTCTAACACCCCCCATACACACACACACACACACAGCCTCTGTTGACGACAGATCCTCTGTATTGTGTCTCATTTGTCTGGTGGCTCTTGTTTGCATGTGATTTGTTATTTGCCAAACTCTCAAATGTGTTCTGGAACACAGACGGGCCGTTTCTGCATAATGTGACATGCTGTCAAACACTCGCTCTGTTTCTTGAACGCTGCCTTATTAACCAACACTAAATGCTGCCTTATTAACCAACACTAAATGCTGCGGTATTCTCACACACACACACAGTTTAGGCACTATTTAACATGACTGCATGACTCAGGTCAACAGGTGAATGTCTGTGCTGTCGATCCATCATATTAAATGTTTTATAGCATAATGATCCTGGACTAGATAAGGCACATCAAACAGGGTTAAAATTAGCTTTGGTTCAGCCACAGAAAGCAGGTTATTGCACCCTCGGGTCTTAATATGACAGATAATGGAGAGAGTTTTCAGCACTGGGTGTGCAGAATCACTCACATTGAACTGTTTGGTTATAAAATCAGGACTGTGGTGGTTACTGGGTTTGGATG
>JAZGTK010021493.1:0-10598 GCA_036877625.1 Ambastaia sidthimunki
AAATTAATTATTGCTAGTTATTTGGGCCTTACTGGGACCCAAACACATCCACATTTATTCATTATCCTAATCTGATTATACATAGCAAAGTTTTTTATTTCCACAGACGTAAATGAAAGAAAGCAGGACAGGAAATACTGCACAGTAAGAAACATTTTTAATGTCTATTCAATGGCAACACTATCATAATCTGCCTGTTTGCATTTGAGCATAATCTGCCATGAATCAGATGCCAAAATACAATGGCTTCAATGTGTGTAATCCTTCTCTCGCGTGATTCCTACAAGGGCAGCTTGAATTTGGAATTAAACAGCTTTTCCCACATGCTCGCGGTGAAAGTTCCCAAACATCTGTTGCCCTTAGCAAGGACATGCAAGTAAACTCCAGCAAGCAGACACAAAATCTGTATATCCACTGTGGCTATACATACATCAATTATTATGAGCTTTGTTTTGGATATATCCTATATTTCTAGTATTATTTAAGAAAAATGGTTAACAAAAACATGAAAAATGTGTCAGTGCAAATTTATAGTTCACTTATATTTTTATTAGACCCAGAATAAATATTGAAAAAATACACATGTTGCTTTTTTCATACTGCCACCAATTCATTCACATTTTTGACCCTGGCCTCTACTGCTTAGACTTCGACCATTTTTGGAGGGTAGTATTAAATTATTCTTAATGTCCTCAAAATGGCATTTCTAGTGTGTTTGTATAGCTAAAGCCTCAGCCTTTGAAATTTTGTTTCTATAGGGATATGAGACTGCCAAAAAAACTCACTCCTGGCAACTTTAGTGTGTCACAGCCTCTTCCACTGATACTGAGCAGAACAGACATTTTTCCCTCAACTTCATTTGTCTGTCTATTTAAGGGAGTGGGTGTATGTACAGTGAGCGTGAACTATGCATGATGTACTTCCACTAATGTGGCAAGAGACTGTGTTTTTGTTTCCCAGTTCATGCATGAAATTGCAGCGATAGGGCTGTTTTGTCTAACAAATATGCATGATTTCTGACATGTAGTCGTAAAAAGGTTTTACATTAACTTCGCTTTGCATTTTTAAGATGCTGAAAATGTGGTGGAATGCATAATTTGAAGTAGAGGAGTGTAAAAACATGTTAGTGTAAAGGGTTTGATTTATTCCAAATGCTGCATAAAAAATAACTAATGTTATCAACTGTGTGTATTTTTAGAAAGTTTTTCTGATATTACTGTAATCTGATATAACTGAAAAATGGTGCTTTGGTAAAACTTGTTTCATCTTGTCATTACATCATGTTTTGTTATCATCTGTGCTTGAGAAAAGAAAAGTATAGTGCAATATATCTGGACAGAAATAAGTGTTTGGTGTAAGTATAAACAGCATGGGTCTAAGCTTTAAACTATTGTACACAGCAGGGGCTACAAAAGCTTCTTTTTCTTTGATGACTGAAATACACCTCCATTTTCTCATGGCAAATAAATAAATAAATTCCAGACATTCTAGCTTATCTTTCTCCAGTATCATGAACCGCACACCAGGTACAAACTAATGTTCACAACTTGAATGATCTGAATGAATATAGTTTTATTTAGTGATCTAATCTTTTCAACATTGTGTTTACCATTAATCTGATTTAAGCAAAGCACACATGATTTGATTAGGTTTTTGTGTCTTAATGGGAAAACATGTTGATTTAATAAATATAATCTGGTAAAATAGAACAGATATTAAAAACATCAGAAATCAAAGTCATCTGATATTTTAGTTATTTTGTGTTTTTATAACAGTCAGGGTAAATCAGTTTCAACCTAATTTTATGATTGGTTGAGGACCAACCTATCTCGAATCTCATTGGCTGTTCTCCATTATAGCAGTACAGCCAGACTGTTTCTGTTGGTTGGTTTTTCTGTTCTCTCTGACACTTTAAGCTGCCATCTGTGTCTAGTTAAAACCCCCAAATAATATACAAACTACAGCGCCATAATGCACTACCCTAATTGAAAGACCAAGACCATTTTAACTAATATTACAGGTTTAATTTAGTCTAATGCTGTTTAATTGCTCAAAATTATGCAATTGACTGAGTGTATTGTACTAATGATGTCAGTGATTGAACTCAATTGGGAACTGCTGCGTATCCACTACAGTCAAATTGACGCTATAAGTTGAACCTTGGCAAAAATCCACTGTTACCAAGCAACCAAAAACACCATGAAACATTAGAAACATGCTGTCAGGAAGGTGTATGAATTGCCTAATGTAATCACAATGTGATGGAAGGAACCTAATGGCATGACAAATTAAGCCTGGCTCAACAAAACCCATCTTCTGGCTTTTGCACATTAGATTTGATACAGATTAAGAAGTCAGGCAAACAAAAATTGTGGGTGCTAGGGACATATTTATAAGTGTAATTCTGTCCACAATCTTCATATATAGGGACTGAAATGCATAACAAAATACCCATGACTAAATCTCTAATCCACTTTATCCTGTAATTATTTATCTTATAATAAGCTAGCTATGTTAGTTGTACCGTCTATTCTAAAGCAATGGACATTTGCATACTGTTTTTTCTATTACCTGTAACCTTATTCGTAATGTTGGAAACTAGCACATAGCACTTATCAATACTGCGTATATAAATGACCTCATCATCTTCATGCCAAACGGCAGACAGCTGAAGACGTGTTTGCCTTTGCTAAGCGTAACACCTTTTAACGCTAACGCAGGCTTGTGAAACATGTTCCTCCGGCCTTGTTTCAAGCTTACCGGAGCACCTGAGATGGTTGCCATGGTTTCCTGGTCACATATGTTCTGCTGATGCAAACCAAGTAGCTGTTGAAACAAACTTCAAATTCATGTACATCATTGAATGATTCTACAGTAAAACAGAAGGTATTCCGAATACATGCACATGTAAATATGTATTCAAGCCATCACACATTATATAGATCATAAGTCAGTATACAGCATGGAGCTCTAAGGATGTTGTGGTTGTAAAGCCTTAGTGTTGAAACACTTTGAACAGGCAGCGATAACACCGGACAGTTTGGTTAGCATGTTTGCAAACACAGTGTAACAGTGGCAGAAGGGGTGTGATTGGGGGCTGTCTCTTCAGCTGTGCTCCTGTGAATGGGTTGCTAAATGCAAGAAGTTTGTTATAGAATAAGATACTTAACTGGTTAAATTATGCTTGGAATTAGGCATACAAATGCCAAGACACTGTATCTTGTGCTGTAGTCTGAAAACTGACAAAATTCATTGTCTTATTTGTTGTCAACATAATAAACTAAGACACAGTGTGATTCAAGCCCCAGGAAGGAGACACCACTGAGTGAATAATGGACTCAATTATAACATGTTGTAAATCATTTAAAACAGTGCAGAAAAAATGCAGATTGTTAACTTGCCAGGTGTATAATATTTTTAAAATGCACTTCAAATACATAATACATAATTAACCCCACAGTGGACTGACCTTTAAAAGCTTCCCAAAAAAGGAAAAAGCCACCATGGGTCATTATTAGCTTTGACTGTACCCCAGAACTCACTATGACTGTCCTCTATATACCATTGTGTTTTTTTGTTGGTGACATCATAGGGTCAACATCTTAAGGTCAACATGGCTGACAATGACTCTGTAGTGATACACCAAGTCTTATATTGTAATGGATAGATGTATATCTCTTTAAATATATTTAAGTATTATGAAATACAATAAATAAATAATAAATGTTTTTTTTTTTAAACAAAATTATGATATTCCTGTTAGTAAATTTTCCTCTTTGTGATTCAATAATTGATACATCAAAAAGGTAAATAGATCATTTATTGGCAGATTCTAAATATGTTACTATTCCAAACACACAAATTAGCATAAAAAAAACAATGACTTCATGTCAATATTGAGAGTTATAACAAAACAAATTTTTGAGGTGTGAGTTTATTCTTCGAGGTGTGAGTTTGCGCAGCTGGGATTTAAACAGATGTTGTTACTGCCTTGCTTTGAAATCCAAAAAAACAACTAAAACAATTTCCTGCACCAAATGTTTTAAGTTACAGAGTATAATGTAATTTTAGCTGAAGTAAAGTTAGATCATTTGGGGTAAGATATATTAGCAACCAATAAAATATGTGATGAGTGAACTTCTACCCAAGGCAGCTTCCCTTACTGTGTACATCCTTTCTAACACTGCCATCTAGTGGTAAAATGTGAAAATGATTCTGGAACATGTTGTTCGGGCCAAACGGATCATTGATATCTAAACACATCCACCGTGCTCGATAAACAGTCTGCCAATTTGTAAAACGATAGGCAAGAATTCACAAGCCAAATCTGAAATGTATCACCATCTTAGAAATAATGATAATGCTTATTACCACAACATAAAATATTACACGTCTTAGAACCCAGTACTATTCCAACACTTTTTAAACCACGTTTATCATTTAATTCATAAATACATCAACCGGAAGTCCACGTGTGCCGCCTCAGCCCCTCCCCTGTCTTCCGCTCCGATGTCCTTGTAGCTATGGAAACTCATCAGCGGCAGCATCCACAGGATTGTCCACCCCATCGCCTGGACAGCTAAACCACATATGCATGTAAACCATAGGCTCAAAATGGCGATCGGGTGTCAAACGCTTTACTTGGTGCTATTTTCCCTGTTCTGTAAGTAATATCTCTCATTTGTTGTAAATAAGTAGCTGGAATTGAATAAGCGAATGTGTGATGGCATTTACGGCTGACCCCAGCCGCTGCTTTACTATCGTCAGCCAGTTTTAACGCAGAGATTTAGTGTAAACATTGTAGGTAGGCGTTTATATTAATTTTATTATGTTGCAATAATAGACTATATTTTAATTATTGTTTGCGATTAATACACATGATACAATGACTGTCGATCAAGACCTGGTGATCCGCCTGCCTTGATGCCTTTATGGGCAAAATAGACAAGATTTGGGAATCATATGTAAAAAAAAAGTGGTTTTCATGTTCAGCCATATTTGCTCTGTTTTGCTTTCCTCAGCATGTCTCTCATGGTTGTGTTTGCTTTGGCTGTATAATAGTCTGTATTTATAGCCCAATACTTTTTTAATTTGATTATCAGATGTATTAATGTGTTATGTGCAAATGTATTATTATTTATTTGTTAAACTGTTATGTTGAATTATTCATTGTTGAATTATTTTGCTGTGGTTGGAATAACTGTAGAGATGCTGTAGTAAGGTGTCATTTTTCACTATTGGATTGGACTCTGATTTTAAACTGGACCTTTTATTTGAATCTCGGCGCAATGTAGGTTTTGTGCAAGATGTTTTGATCTGTAAAGCTGTGTAGCTACATTCATCTGTTGTTAGATTTGCTCTTTGAATTCTCAAAAGAAGCAGTTGTTGGCCAAAGTGCTTCGAATACCAAAGTGTTTTAAAATGGGCTCATAATCCTAATATAACTTTGTTCTGTGAATGTTCCCTTGTAAATCAGTAATTTGTCACAAGCATATAAAGGGTAGAGTTAAAGAAATCTTTTGTAAACATGTTTTTAGGAATGTTTAGTGTCAAAGATCAACCCCTCCCTCTCTCTCTCTCATTTACTATTTTTTCTTTTTAGGTCATTTTTTTGGAAAGTCTAGGGTAGCACTTTAAGTTAGTCATTTGTATGCCGTTTAAATTGCTATGACAATCAGCTCGTAATTAACCACAAAATATGACATTAAAACAACTATATGTACAGTCATAATTTACACAAAATTGTGCGAATTGATGTAGAAAATACAGAATGAGTAAAGATTTTGATAAAGATTTATTGCTACATATTGAGCCTCCAACATGACAGTAGTCTTGCCTCCTCCTTTAAGTTCTTAACAAAACAAATAATTTTATCTATTAAAGATAATCGTTCTTCAGTTAAATGTGAATAAGCACATTTAAAATTTGATCATTACTTTCATAAAGTGACCGTGTGCTTCTCAGTGGTGGATAATGTAGCTTGTTTAATGGGGAAATGTCAACAGTGGATGTAAAAATAGATCATGATGCTTGTGATGGGAAAGTCACCGGAAGCCTTACAGCCATCAGATACAGCTGTGACAATATGACTCTGCACTGGTCTCCCATTAGCAGCATTTAAAATAAATCAGATTTACTTTACACATTTGTACACGACCGATGAACTAGTGCTTGTTCTGGTGATCTAGCTGATGGTAAAACAATACAGATTTTGATTTGTGGTAATTGAAGTTTGTCTTAGCCTGCTGGGTATAAATCCACACAGAAAGATTAAAATATGAGGCTAAGGTCAGATTATCACATATGATCACTGTTAATATTCTCTGTGGGTTTAATAAAAATTTTACAACAGTGGAAAAAGCCTTAAATTGTTTCTTGAGTCTACAGGGAAAGATTGCCTTAGTTTGTTTTACATTTGTTTTTTATTATGTCACCCTATTTAGCCTTTTATAGTTGATGTTGACAGATTGAAACTAAAAACACAAGGGATTTATAGATTTTCAGCAAAAATTATCGACATACAGTATAATCTTTCATTACTGTATGCTTAACATTAACATTACAGAACGCAGAACGTAAATTAAGTAAAGGATCTGCAGAAAGCAAACATCAAAATCAAAACAATGAAAAAGTATAAATAAAACAAGAATGTTATTTTAACAGTGTGGAATGTTATTAATTACAGCTTAATTTTTTGTAAGAAAAATCTTTAAAAACCCTGTTTAAATTATGTCCAATAGTTCTCATTGGTTATTAGCCATTATAGTAGTGCAGTTTATCATGTTTAGTTTATCAAAGGCAATTATCATGTCCAGACAGAATTTGTCAAATCAGCAAAAATTAAAGCCAATACAACAAATACCATCATGATGTGTAAACATTTTTTTTACATTACAGTAGTGAGAATAAGATTTTTTTACAAAAGGAATTGTAGGGAAAATGTGTCTAATTATAAAAATTAAGGCACAATGCAAAAATTCATAATGTCACAAAATGTTTTATTTTTCCTATATCTGTGTCCTATATTTATAACTGTAAACAATGGCTGACATTATTAATCAGTATTAATCATTATTAATCAGAGTTATCTGATATCTCTGTTGTCTGCAGGTCATAGTACGACATTTGCTGTAATACTCAAAACAACTGAAAAATCTGTGTGGGCAAATGAATTTGAGTGTAAGTTGAATCTTTCTCAGTCTCATCTGATGCTGTTTTCATTGAATTTGTGTTGATATAGTTGATATAACAATTAGATACATTGTGTCTCTTTAAAGCCATTGAGTTGACCTGCCTGATAGAGTCAATCTCTACAAACAATCCCAGAATTGAATGGAAGAAAATTAAAAACGGTGTGCCCAGCTACGTATATTTCCAAAATAAAATTTCAGGTAATGTAATCTGGTTATTTACTCTTAAACATACTCATTATACTTAAGTTTAGGAGATGAAAAAATTTACTTACCCTGATGCCACCCCAGGTGTAGATGACACATGTAATGTTGAATCTCATTGGTTCTTGCGTGTCATGTGACCAGTTGTTTATTGCATGTTTCCTCACAAACCATTTTGGACCTTCAAAATGTTGATATCCATTCAGTGGCATTACAAAGCTAAGAAAAATCAGAATATTATTAATAACTAAATCAGAATACTATTAAATAAAACTCTGAATAAAGAAAGTCATGTACACCAGAAATGACATAAGGGTGAATTAATTATTAATAGATATTTTTGGGTGAAGTGTCTCTTTAAACTCAACTAATCTGCTTTATGTTCTCAGGTGATTTGGAGCACAGGGCGCTGCTGAGAGAACCGGCCAATCTTCTGATTCTAAACGCTAGCAGATCAGATTCAGCCCAGTATCGCTGCGAGGTCGCAGCCATCGACGACCAGAAGCCCTTCGATGAAATACTAATCAATCTAGCTGTAAGAGGTAATGATGCGGTTTATATGCACATAACCAGCGAAGATTTACCTAGAGTTTCAATCCATAGATGTGTTTCTCAGTTCTCTGATTGAACTGTCCTGAAAAAGAGGTTTCTGTTGGCTTGAGGGTGAATGAATCCACTGAGCTGATCAACACGATTCCTATGATTTCTGGATGAGCAAAACTGTCGCATATAATAATCGCAGTCTTACTATTTGGAGCATAAAGCAGAGAGTGCATTTAATGCCACAGAGCGTAACACTGATTTCAATGGACAGAACTCTTTAACCTTACCTAAAGCACAATCTCTTCCCCTTTTGTTTTGGATCTGGTTTTAATGGTAATGAATGTGTAAACAAATGAGGAAAACTGAATTTGATCGGTCCTGTAGATATACTGTGACTTTGTTGCAGTGAGGCCAGTGGTACCCAAGTGCAGTGTGCCGGAGGCGGTCACAGTGGGTTCCTCCACAGAACTGCGTTGCATTGAGAGCGAGGGCTTTCCTCAGTCACAGTACCAGTGGTTCCGGAACAACGAGGAGCTACCAGAGGACCCAAAAACCAGCGTCAAGTTCTACAATTTCTCATACACCGTGAACATGGAGACTGGCTCACTAGTAAGTGTTTAAATAAATGTATTTTTTAATCATTCATCAAAACTTCATCTTTAAACAAGGAGAAAAAAGAACATAAAATGAATCTAAAAAATTAAGTTTGGCCTAAATAATGTGTCCTTTTTGTTTTAGATTGCTAATTTATTGGTTTTGTGAAACGTAACTGTTTCTAAATATACAATTTGTGTTTGATGGAAAGAAATTTCGGTCAGTGAAGAAAGAAGATGCAGGTGAATATCACTGCCAGGCCAAGAACGAGGCAGGAACCTCCAAGTGCAGCCCACAGCCCATGAAAGTCTGTAAGTGTGGTTCCTCTAAATCTGCCCCTCATTAGCTGCATTTAGATTTAGCGACAAGCAACAAGCTACTATTGATAAATAGTGGAAAAAAAGGAATCACTGAACACTATAAAGTCTGTCAGTATTTACTCTCTTGTCTTTACAAATACCCATATGGAGTTATTTTATTGTGTGAGGAACTTGTGTGATTTTCATTTTTGGGTGCGCTGTACCTTTAAGCTGCATCATTTCTGCTCTTTTAGATGATCTGGACATTATGGGGATATGCCTGAAGGTGCTGGGTGGAGTGACGGCATTTATTTTTGTCATCGTTGGACTCTGTCAAATTCAGAAAAATGAATGCTGCTCGTGTAAGGACCATAGAGATCCCAAGTGAGTACAAAAATCATAATCAACAAATGATGTTACATATCAGTCATCATATCAGCATTAATAGATAGAGAGCATTGGTTCTGTCAGCTAATCTGATATAGTTATGTTGTTTTATAAGACATTGTACTTTGTTGGGTAAGGATGCAATGCTGTTTCTTTTATTAAAGTTACAAAATACCCCAACATGACTGTAGGATGGACTACTCCAGCCCAGATGAGGTAAGACAAGATTTGATTGTATTTATGAGTTTGTTTTACTGTCTGTCTATATTTTCTTTTATTGTTGCTGTCAAAGTTAGTATTAGCAGTATTAACAGAATCTTCAACTCAATATTTGAATAAAACCTATTGAGGTAGATGTATTTTTTTCATCTTTGAACTACGTAATAATGCTATTATTGTTTTTCTTTAGGGACATTTTCGACACAAGTCGTCCTTCGTCATATGAAATGGAGAAGAGCGAATCAGCTGTGAGAAACTTGTGAGCTGTCCAACTGTGCATTTTTATTCGAAGGTGCATAAACTTATTAGCTTCTTAGCTTGCCAAAGTTATTACAAAACCTGAGAACTACTGTGTTACACAGGGACATATAACTTACCCTGACAGAAATACAAATCCAATACAAATGTACTCAGTTTATATATAGAAATTGAATGCTTATGAATTAAACAGAGCCCAGATTTGTAGATATTACATCCATCTTGCCAAGTGAAAACATTTCAGTCACAGCTGTTACATGACACTGTTTCAATAAATCACAAAGGACTGAATTTAAAAACTAACAAAAGTAGTCTGTCCAATAAACTGCAGGTTAATACCTTTTTCAAAAGCTCGAAACCACATCCAGGTGCTGCTGTAATTTTTGGCCCAAAAGTAATTAAAATATAATTCAAGTGCAGGCAATGATTTAGTGTGTCTTTAAGATAAATATTACTGTATTTTACACTGGATTGACCTTAAATCCTGTCCTAGTCAGTTAAAATGTGTATAATGCCATGCCAAGACTGTTTTAACTGGTCACTTTTGACAAGAAGATATTATGTGTAGTACTTTATCTTAAGGCAACAATTGACTATAAAGTGCACAAAAAATCATGCATTGATACCTGAACTAATACATGCTTCAAAATACATAAAGGTTTGAAGGTTTTATATGTTTTAAAGACAGATTTAAACTCAAATTTACAGCCATGAATTAAATGGGAGTCAATTCTACGCAACTGCTGATGTATTAGTCCAGGCACCAGCTACATGATAATTTCTTGCCTTAAGTAAATTGTTACCATTTCTTAGTTCATTTACTATAAAATCGTAGCATTTTAGTTTGAGATTTATTCAAACATCTCTGTAAAGTCAAGTAGACTTGGTTGTGCAAGATTTAATT
>JAZGTK010021494.1:0-10596 GCA_036877625.1 Ambastaia sidthimunki
AAAATGGCCTTTTAAATCTACACAGCATTGTAGCTGAAAGGCAGCTATATCAAAGTACTTAATATGACCAAATGTTAATAAATAAAGGTGTTAATTCACATCAGATCACCTCGGTTGAGGAGGCACCACACTGCTGTGTCAGCTCAGCAAACTGTTATTTGCCTCAGTCTGATCTCTGATTGGTTGTCTAATAGCTAAACCCTGCAGACAGGCAGGTGGACCTACCAGCATCAGTGAGCCAGATCTATCTGCTAATGCTGCATCGCGTTAACACACTCGCTAATGAGGGCGCAACACTGCACTGCTAATGGTCTTTGTTACATGAAGGCAAAACACGGCTGATCAGCACACAAAGGACACCAGCAGTAAGTACTTATCACTTTACACAACAGCGGAAAAACTGAACAGCAGGAAAACTTTGGAAAATTTTGGTGATTCTGAAACCCAACTAACAGTTTAAGAATGCTACCCTAACGTTTCCGTTAAGTAACAAAAACGTAAAAAAATGTTACTAAGAATATATCTGAGGAACGTTTAAAATTTTCCACTAACAATTGTGAAATACTTTTTTATATTTTAACAATAAAAAGCGTTCCACTAATGTTACTGCAAGAATGTTTTTGACTTGACTTTGAAAGAACTTGAACATTAGCCAACATTCTGAGAATGTTCCCTGTTAGCTGGGAATTCATACATTTCCACAATTCCTTCAGGCAGGTTGGCCGGAATCTCAGTCAAGCCTTTTCTCCGGCAGTCTACGATGTTGTTGTTGCAGGTGCAAGCGGCTGGACAGACGGACGCTTGGGGAGCGCATGACCTCGGCTCCATTTGAGCAGGTCCTGGAGAAGAGCAAGAGATGGAAAAATAACAGATTGTGAGGGAAATCGACTAAAGACAACATGAAACTTAATGACAGAGGTCAGCAACGAGAGACCAGCAGGAACATTAAGTTGGAACGTTAATGTTTTGTTTCCAACAATACTTACTGTAACTGTTATGTGCTCATTCAGCGCTATGAAAAGTCTAAAATTATTTTTAATACAGTATATAATCAGCAAGAATAGACTCCCTGTTGTTTTATTGTCTTCTGTCGCAGCTTAATTAAGAAACGTTTTTTCTTGCCGTGTGTTTTGTATTTGTGTTGGAGTTTATTCATCAGTTGATTAGTCAGAGGCGGGAAAGAGGCTTAATTAACAAGGGCTGAACGTGAACTTTTTCACCAATGAAACCCAAAGGTCCATTAAGAATCAGTGTATACAGTGAGTTTATAAAACAACACAATGAAAAGGCCCTCAGAGTTTAGTTTATTAAACAGCCAATACTGGTACATTAATTATTAGCAAATTGGTGAGCGGAGCAGCAGACACAGATGTAAAGACGTAAATCTCACAAAAAAAGAAAAATAAAGCCATTAAGAAACTTTGTATTGAATCGTGACATTATTTTAATGACAATTAAAACATTTAAACGCTTCTTCCTCAATTCTCAGACGCCTACTTTCATCTCAGTTATTGTAAAAAAATCTCATCTTTGTCTCTTCACAGAATGATTTTCATTGCTGATGAAAAACGGTTAATGCAAAATATATAGTTTTTTTTGTTGAGTTGATTTGAATTGTGACCAAAGCATGTCTTTGTAATATTCCCTAAAAGACCTAAGCAGAGCTATACGTGTGTGTAAGACAGCAACAGTGAGAGAAACAAAGAGACTTCAAACCGTGCCATACCTGTGCAGACAAATTCTCTCTTCTGAACATCTGGGACATTGAGACCTCTCATGTGGGCGGGGGCCATGCACTGTGTGAAAGGGGCCAGCCCCCTCCTCTGTCGCAGCCAATCAGAGAGCCAGGACAGGTGGCAGTCGCAGTGCAGGTTGTTGGAGTGCAGACGACTAGAGAGAGAGAGAGAGAGAGACAGACAAAGAAGAGAGAGAGAATAAAGAGCAAAAGATAGTATCAGATAAAGGTCAGGGAAGGTTTGTATATGTGACATGAGTGCTGGAGTGGGTGATCACTGAGGCTGTATGAAATAGAGCTCTCTGAATACAAACATCACAAAACAGTGTTTACCACACACTCAATATTATATTCCATCTTTGATGTACCATTTAAATGCAAAGGAGGAAGGAAATAGCTGCCAGGATCAAGTAAACATTTGCAGGAGGAACCTCTATAAAGCTTTGTTAATGCAGCCTGAATCTAACGCTTCTGAATTAAGGAGACAATATAAATGCGGCTGCATTATTCTTTTGTACACATGATTGTAGCATTACCACCTTTAAGGTGACTGCAGAGGCTGTGCCCTCATTTCAAGGTCTTCAACAATACGGCACAATCCCCAATAACACCTTTCACATCTTAATATAAATCTCTCAAGGGCCATTACACGAAGGGAAGGGGACACAGCTCAAAGAGAAAGCGGTGTCAGCGAATCAAAAAAGTGCAGATATACCAGCCACCAATGCCTGTAAATGAAATTACAGCACAAATCCAGTTAGAGGGACAAAAACTGCTCATTGACAATTTCAGCAGGGGGTGCCGCTTTTAATAGAGCTTTTCCCATTACAGATCCAGTATCTGGCCCCCTGTCTTTGCGGATTAATTACAGATGAGTGGGATTACAGAGATGGATGATGCGGACAGGGGGCCCCAGCTGCTTCGGGTGTGAGGGGATCAACGGAGAACGGGCACGATGGGGCGGCTTGGCGCACGCACACCCTATCGACCGTGATGTTCAGAAAATGACTACTTGTTGTGCTGAGGGAAACGTCTTGTGCGTTTCATTTGTCAGAGTTATTGAACGGCTGGAACCACGGGGTGATATCATTTGATCTAATTGAATGCACCAAGATGGTATGTCTAAAGCAGGGGTAGGGAAGGTGAGGTGGGGGCACGGTTAAGAAAGGTGAAGTAAACTATTTCATCAGAAACCCAGAGCCTCCATCCTGCTAAATGGATTACCAACATCGCTAAACATTTGATTTAATAAGTTGTTTTTTACGAGCAACAAATTCAATACAGATATATCAGGGATATTAGAGACAGAAAATTCAATCCAAAGGAACTGGGTAGCAACCAGAGCTTCGCTGTGGATAATTCAATACTGCCCAGGGAGCAACGCACGCGTGGCCATCCGAGCATCAGCAAATTCAATTCTGCGTGAGGGGGCAGTCTGACCTGTCTGATGGGCTGACTGATGTGAGGCAGGCCAGACTGCTGGGCTGTGCAGCTACAGCTATGGATGGATCTGAGCAAAGGCTCCGGGGAAAACAGTCGGCTGTCACGAAGAGAAAGACAGAATGACTGATTGGTAGAGGAAGCTCCTAACATCTGCAGCAGGGTTACAATAACCCTTAAGCCTCATGTTTTAGACAGAGACTTGAGCTGTTTTTGGCTTCCTTAAAGCCAGACCCCAAAATCAGGCACAACTAGTGTTTACTACTGACATATTTCTTTATTTATGTCTCGACTAGACCCAACGTTCTGAAATAAGTGACCACACTCAAATAATAACAAAAGGATCTCCGAGTTGCGTTAATATCGTAGGTCAGCCACAGATGGGAACCATTCGGGTAAGTTTTGGGGACCGTGTAATTATTTGTATCAATTGTGGTTTTGGTCTGACAGCGCAAACGCAACGCAGCGACACGGCTGTGTGTAAGACAGCCATCTCAACGTCTTCATGCAAGACAATGTCTGCTGCACAAACAGACCACCGCTTTGGCTCGGAGACCTCTGAAAACTGGCATGGCGTCACCACAGAGCCTGGAAAGGAGCTGCGAATCCCCACAAGAAGAATAAAGATTTGCTGTTAACGTCACTGTATGTAGATATATGAAGGTTTGATTGGGGGGTGTATGTCAGAGGGGCAGCATCCTTAAGAAAAATGGCTGACACGCCCCTTTAACAATCCCCTTAGGTAGCATCATGTTGTAATTCCATGCAATGGACAAAAAAATGTCTCGGTACTCACAGTGTCCGCAGCTTGGGCATGTGGTTGAAGCTTGACAGGGGTATAAGTGTGATGTTGTTGTTGTTGAGAGTGCTAGAGGAAAAAGAAAAAACAATGTTAGAAAAAGCCATTTAGTAAATTACCGTGCACTGCTTTGCAAATAATGGCATAAAACATTTATAAAAAGGACCATTTGCTGATTTACTGTGACGTGCACCATTCACGAGTGGCACATGCTCATCAAAGCATGTAATAGGCTTTAAAATAATGATGTCATTGATGATGCACACAGCCATAATTATGGACAGCTGACCTCTCTGCTTCCTGTCAAACCAGTTATAGTTCTGATTAGCCCCACTTAGCTGATCTAATCTCATAATCCATCCATCTTGCCCTACAACCCCCAAACCTATCACGCAGTCTTCTGGACATCCACCTCCTGGAAATGTGTCTGGAATCTCTCAATTTGGGATTTTAATGGTTCCTGCTTGCTGAGGAGAAACTGCTGAATTTTACCGACTGCGCCAGCTCAGTTTACAGCTTGGGTTTGGGGTCTGAGTGGGTTTCTCATAATGAAAGGTTTAATGACAAGCATTTTGGAACGATTCCTACAACAGCCCCTTTTGGTTTCACAATGTATTTGTGCTTTATTGCAAAACTCCCATAGTTTTTTTTAATCTCCATATTGATGCACTAGTACACCAGCTATTGGTTATGCTTTTCACTCATGGCTAACTAGTTTAATCTATACCTCAAATAAAACAAAAATAAAACAGGAAGCTGCATATGACCACAGTGTCGTGTTATTTACCACTGCAGTGATCAAATTCATAATTCCAAGAATGAAAATTTTCCCAGGTCCGTTTCTTGAAAGCGGGTTCTATAAAATAGCAAAAATCAGGGAAAACCTAATCCCTCTAACATATAACATTTTTGTGGAACTTTAAATGATATCTGAATATTGATTTTGGCGCAGATCTGGGGTGGAACACTTTATTATGAGTGATGGAAAGAAGAAAACTAAATAAATGAAATGGAAAATTATTGTTATTCTACATATACACATGCTGACACACAATTCCACATAAATTACATGGAGTGAAGAAATCACTCTTGTGAGGAGTTGACCAAATCCACACCAGAAAGTGATCCTTTTGTCAAGGCCACTGCGGCTAGAGGTTTCATTGCATTTCTCTTCTGCACTACGGAGATGGAAATAGATGAAGCTCTGGGCAGGCCTAAGGGAGGAACACCCTGGTAAAAGCCTACATTACTAAACATGGCTGAGAGAAAATGCTTTGCTCAGGAAAGACTCGCTTCTGTCTGTGAACCCATGGGGTCTTGTGTGAGAGCATCTTCCAAAGTTATACTCAGAACAAAAATGCTCACCAGACAGAGAGACAGGAAAATAAGTCAAGCAGAAACATGTGCTTGCTGTGTTAGTGCTCTCCTGCTCATTCATATTTTAGTCTCCGGTTTCCAGGATTAGAAGCCCTGAGTAAAAATAATCTCATATAGATTTCATTCCTGCAATCATAATTTGAAAAAGCCAGTCTGTGCATTGCAGTCACGTTATGTTGGATTAAACCTGGCATGCTCCCTGCTCAAAGATGACCTTCAGTGTGGGCGCATAGACTGCACCTGTTATTATGGGCTGTTCTCTGGCTTGAGTTAAGCTTTGCTTGAGGAACAGAGTTAAAGCACTGAACCGAGGGTCTTTAAAATGAACCCACCGGAGAGATGCTATCTTACGTAAAGCTGGCACAAGACTGTCCATCTTCCTTTATACAGCCCCCTGCACTGCAGAGAGCAGCCCACTGCTGCAACAATGAACCTCAACAGCTAACAGCGCAGTATGTCCCACCCCTGCAAAAAACACTGGTACTCAAGATTTGTGTTTATCATTCTTTTGTCTTGATTGCACTATTAAGTCATTCCACCTGTCTCACCTCGTGGCTAACCATCAATCAAAACGACAAAAAAACATCCACTGCAGGAAAAAGGAGAAATTGAAAAAATGCATCCATGCATCAACTAAATGACATCAAAAATGCAAACACTGAGAAATGCAACACTGTAAAACTGACTGAGGAGCTCTTTGATTTTATTTAAAGCTCTTTCGAGGCAAGAGTCAATAGAATTGGGCAGCTGTTAATTGCTCACAACACTCGCACCGGGACCATCTCGGAGGGGCACATTTCTTTTTAGTCGCCTTTTCTTTACTCTGCTATGTCAAGAAAGCTTTCCCACAGTCACAAAAAGCTGGAAAGTGGGTCCTGAGTGCTCTTAGACTTTCTTTAGGCCCTCATTAGAGGGACTTGGAGAGGGTCTCTGGATACTTCACTTCTGAAAGACGGCTGCGTTTTCAGAGCCAGGGCATTTTGAAATAAGAGAGGAGTTGTTTTGGTGGATGCAGGAGGGAGGAGGGAATCGACTAAAGTGCTCCTGACATCTGACTTACTGGCATTCACTTGAACGACTGAAAAATCAGCAGGCACAGACACATTATTTCAAATGACAGGGTCAGGAAACCCGAGCGCTTGTCCCGTGTGTGTGTGTGTGTGTGATGCAACATCTCAGAGATTACTGTACTGAATCCTATTCTAAATCACTTCAGTAAAAAAATCATCTTCTCTCTTGGCATAAACAGGGACAAAGACAAAATTGCATAAATGGATGTAGATGATGGGAGGAGGTCTCACATCACACACATCCATTTAAACTCTCTCCTCAAAACAATGAGGTGGGGCTGTGTGGCATCATGTTCTCTAAACGTTCTCTCAAGATTATCAAAAACGTTCCTGTAGTAACGTTAGCAAAACTTTCTATTGCTAAAAACTTTAATGTTTTAGCAAAACATTATATATTGCATATGAAAAAAAATATTCTTAGGTTGTTAGTGGAATGTTTAAAAAATGTTACAGAATTTAAAAATGTAAAAAAAATGTAAAATTACATTTTTAATGTTTTTATCACTTAATGGAAACGTTCCTACAACCAAAAATTGTTAATTTGGGTTTTGGGTTGACTGGGGTAGATAACAAAAAATTTTGGGTTTACATGGAAATACAGAACAAATGGTCAGATGTTTCATCTACTCAATATTTATTACTTACTACCCACATTCCTGAGGAATCCTGGATGCGTGGATTTGAGGTAACACATGTTTAATGTTGCTACGATTCCATGGAAAAGTATTATTGTTAACGACAAACAATGGTGAGTTTGCAATGCAAGCGTCCACCCGGACAAATGTTAGTTTACGGGGCAGCTTCACGTCAGGCCCTTGAGTCAAAAATAAATGAGGAAAATGCCTCCAGATGGAGTCTGATTTTATTACGAGCGCTTTGACTCCTTCACTTGTTGCAGTGTGACGGAATTCATGTGAGCGGGATGGAAATGTTTGTCTTTGTTTTGTTTCGAGTCGAGAGTTCAGCTACAGCATAAAGCCACAATCAGATGTTATTCCACTAATTCAAATAAACCCAACGAGGATAAACAGAGGAATAACATGATCTGCCACACATAATCCCATCCATGTGGTTTGGGTCTAAGTGTAGCTTATTAAACCAAAAAAACAACACTAGCGCTTGGCATTTGAAATTGAAAAAGGTTTTCACCCAGTGGAGGGAAGCTTAATGCCTGCATACTGTAGACTGACTCCTATGCCTCGTCTAAAAGAAAGAAAGAGCTCTCTATCCCACAATGCAGTTTGAGGACAGAAGGAAAAGAGAGGAGAGAGAAACAGGTACGACACCAAATACAGACACGCTTCCCTTGCCATTGATGAGGCCATTATAGCCCAAATGAGGACAGATTGAATCTAAGCTGTTCTATCGCCCTCTCTCTCTTTTCTGGCCATCCAGGAGCGAATGATTAATTGTGCGCAAGGGTCCGACTGCTGAAACGCACGATTTGCAGCCCCTCCCCATCTCCCTCCAGCTTTGGCATAGAACACACGAAGATAACGCAACAGGGCCATGTCTGGTGGCAAGGCAATTTCCTGTGTCTGAAAGTGCTGTTTGCGAGCTAATGATGGCTCTTTTCCCCTCCACCCTCCCTAATCCATCCCCTCATTTAGCCATCAGCTTGCCCTTTCTCCACCTGCCTGCTGTCTGTCACATAAAGACTCGTCTATTGACTAAAGACAACCTTTCAATCAGGCCCTGCAGAAGTAAGACTGATTCGTCCAGAGGGAGGCAAACCGGTGTAAGAAATTAAAGATGCATGGAATATCTGATTCAAGTGAATCTGGTCTCCGGAGCCCCCTACCGCGGGACCACCACAGCATAGCTATCAGTCCAGAGGACATTTGTTAAACCTAAAAAGAAGTGATGTTTTTTACAGGAGCGTAGGGGTTAGAAATGATTAGGATAAAGGGTTGCAGGAGCTGAAAAAGAGCAAAGCGCAGTTTTATGGTTGCCAAGAGGAACATTCAAAAGGCTTTGCTTGGAGAAAATGACGTTTTGAAAACAGCCAAACCAAAAGCCTTAAGAAGTACAAAATTATATTTTTGACCCTTCCATATGAAATACACAATGTTTTATTCGTAATACATTCGGATTTCGATCAAACACCCACTTTCTTCCCCCCCAAGAACAATCCTGGGACAACAACGCAACCACAGAAATGCGATATCCTCCAATCAGCGCTTTTCCAAGTTCTTGAGTCTGACGGCCTGGCATTTTCTAACCAGGATTAATACTCGACCTCTTCACGCTCGCTTGCACAATCAACTTTAGGTTTAACAACACACAACACATACAGAGAAGTTTTACCATTAAAGCCCCCGGTTGGTATTTCATGGCCTGTAACTGAACTCCAGAAGAAGGTCTTTCTAAATAAAAGTGTGAAAACATCATTACACAGCACTCATGTTTAGAAGAGTACTCAGATAACAGCCTAACATTCTCTAAATGCGGCTTTCCTGTAGCTCAACTGGTGCAACATTGCGTTAGCAGCGCAAAGGTTGTGGGTTCGATCACAGGGAATACAAGTACTGATAAAATTGTATACCTTAAATTCACTGTAAGTCGCTTTGGATAAAAGCGTCTGCCAAATAAATTAATAAAATAAAACAACATCTAAAAGTTCTAAAAATGTTCTTGCAGTAACAAGTTTTTTTAACATTATATATTATATACATAAAAAAAACCTCTGTTCTTAAGTTCTTAAGTAGTTAATAGAAAATGTAAAAATGTTACCAATTAAAACAAATTTTGGATAATGGTCTTACAACCAAGCAATAACGTCAAAATTACCTTTACATTTTTGTTACTTTATGGAAATGCTACGGAAATGTTCTACAACTGTTAGCTGGGGTATCTGTGAAATTAAAAGAAGAAATCTGTTGACTGAGGCATGATGTGTAACATATCGATAAAGCCTGGTGAACCACAGCTGTCCCTTCAGGCCGCACGTCTACGCTATCACGCTAAACTCACTTTAGTTCGACCAGCAAAGTCTGTGCCAAGCTGTCGAGAAAAATGTGCCGCGCGCACATTGACAAATGACAGCATTTGGCAGGAGAAGAGAACGTAATGTGAAAATTTGGGCCGTCTTATCAATGCATGCTGGGAAGAAGTCACCTTCAAGAGATGACACGGAAATATCTCAGCACTCTCCTGCTCATAAAATATGACACAGCAGGACAAAAAAATTCACATGATTTGACATTTGATTTGAAGCCAGAATTTTCTGCACAAAAGTGGTTATAAAATATGCAGAGGTTCCAGAGAGAGTGTGTACTTGTGTGTGTGTGTGTGTGTTTGTGTGTGTGTGTGTGTGTACAGACAAGGCTGAGTGGGGTATAGGGAGTTTCCAAAAAACTTGTTCTCACAATGCTAAAAAACTCCCTTTTTACATTTAAAGCACATTTAAAGAAAAACCCTACAGGACTATTTAGATTTTTTAGGGTTATACAATAGAGACAAATTTAAAAGACTTATTATTCAGAAACAACATACATCACAACAAAATGTGCTGTGTGTCTCTGCTGAAAATAAATCTGCTTCATCACATTACCAGTTGGACACTCTTTATGTTCTCTTTAGCCATATGAGCATTTATATGAATATTATGGCCATATTTAAACTAAATGAATATAGTTATATGAATATTTGGCCCTACTCCAGCCAAATTAATATATATTGAACAATACAGAATAATGTTTAATAATATTTGTAATATATATATATATATATATACACACACACACACACATCAACTACAAAGAGACAGACAGACAGACGGACAGACGGATAGATAGATAGATAGACAGACAGACAGATAGATAGATGATCGCTAGATGGATAGATAGATAGACAGACAGACAGACAGACAGACAGACAGACAGACAGATAGACAGACAGATGATAGATAGATAGACAGACAGACAGACAGACGGATAAATGGATAGATAGATAGATAGATAGATAGATAGATAGATAGATAGATAGATAGATAGATAGACAGATAGATAGATCTGTATGGAGAAGGTTTAGGTGCTCTGCAGATGGAGAAGTCATCAGCGTGATGTCTACTGCACTTCCTTCAGCTCATTGGAATGCAAGTCACGTCTGGTGTGAGAAAATGTCCGAGATAGCTTTGAAGTCATTAGTTCGGTCATTAGCGCAGTTATGTTAAA
>JAZGTK010021495.1:0-10596 GCA_036877625.1 Ambastaia sidthimunki
ATTATGTAGAGTGCCCAAACTTTTGCACAGTGCCCCAGTAATGTTTTTATTTTTTATCTTTGTTCAATTTATGACATAAAAAGTAACTATGCACCAATGTTTGCTGAACATATTCTGCATTTTCCATTTCCAAGAGAGACTGTGTTAACATCTTTTCATTAAAAAATTACCAAAATCTGTTATTTATCAAGGGGTGCCTAAACTTTTGCATAAGACTGTATATAATATAACTATATAATATTATATATTATTTTATGTTATTATTATGTTATTCATGTTTCTTACACCCAGATGATCTCAAGATGCAGTACTATAAAGGTTTTCACAGCGCAGACAGGAACATATACATGAGTTACTGCTGTCAGGACAGTCTAGTGATAGCACATCATTCTCATTAATACTGCTACCCTACATTACCTACCGTTACACTGGATTATTGACTACACACCAACTGGATTAACTCACACTGGTGGTTACTTGTGGATTTTAAACCTCACGGATGAAATGCTTCAATAGACATATCAAATAGTAGAAAATGTGTATGATTCAGTGTCCTAGTTTATATTACTTTTGACAAGCTTTTATGGGAGAAGCAAAGAGACAGTGTTACAGCTATTTGATTTGCGATGGTGCTGGGCTGTGATTTCATTCATAAAGTTTACACTCATTCACTAAATACACTCGTTATTATTTAGTGATTTTGGAGCTTTATATAAAATATTGTTGTATCCCCTGGCTAACACCAGTGACTGTGTCTGCCTGTAATTCGGCAAAAGTCGGTATTCGTTTTGATATCCCTAACAACTAGTCATATATATGATATGGCTAATATATAAGAACTATATTTTTATAAAAAATCTTTATATATTCAGCTGAAAAAAGAGGGATGACATGAGTAAATGAAGAAAGAATACTGATCTTTGGGTGAACCGTTCCTTTAACTGACTCATGCCTGTAATCAAGCGGGTGGGTGATAATATTTCTCCATCTGAGCACAGGTGAGCCATCATCCACCCATTTCAGCTTGTCACTGTGAGTCCCAGAACTTCACCTTCTGGCAGGGTAAGACAGCGTCTATTCTGTTTATACTCTCAAACCTTTAACATCAAACTAATAGTGTGTTTGTGTGCATGTGTGTGTTTCAGATGTCAGATGGAAGAATAAATTTTGGGGGAAGTCTATGGAGATTCTTCCCATTGGAACAGTAAATGTTATGTTGCCCAGGTACAGTGTCTCCTGTCTCAGCACTATACTGTATGTTTCCCTGTCCAACTCTCAGTCTTTCTATATCAGAAATATTCTATATCATTGGTCTTGTCAGTTCACATGGCACCATTCAGAACACCACTGGTGTTAGTACAAGTACAGACCCTGTCAAGTTGAGCAGGGAATATGTAAATGTATTAAATAGTTTGTGAAGGTTATGTTTCGGCATGTTACAACAGCAGTAAAATATGACAACAGATACATTTAGCTCAGGTAGCAGATAATGCTACAAACACCCCAAAATGATAACAGGTCAAGTACATGCATGTACTGATGAAATGTATATCCTGAATGCACTGTATGTTGCTTTGAATTAAAGCATCTGCCAAATGCATAATGTACATTTCTATAGAAGACATGTTTGCATTGAACTGAAGCAGATCTGTAGCTTTTATGGACTGCGAGTGGCTGGTAAAAATAACTTCAGAAAAGGTGTGACTGTTTGGTGGAAGGTGATCGATTGGCTTGTACCCATAAACAGAGACTTCCTTTCCATTTATTGTTGTATGAGTGTTCCATCTTCTCCTGTGTCTCTGACTTGTTGTGAGAACATGTTTCTGTGTTGTGTGTGCTGGTAGCTATGGTGACCACTACGAGTGGAACAAGGTGACAACATGCGTCCACAATATTCTGAGCGGGAGACGCTGGATTGAACATTATGGAGAGATTACCATCAGAAACACACACAACCCTGCCTGCGTCTGCAAGCTTACCTTTATTAAGGTACACACACACACTCACACATTTTGGCATATGTGGTTTATAACCCCCATAGACATAATGTTATTTATACTGTACAGACATACATTATTTTGTACATTTTGTTTTTATTTAACAAAAAAAAACGTTTTAAGTGATTTAGTTTGAGGAAACAGGGACAAGTGTCCCCATAAACAATGTTATGGTTGTTATACACGTTACACACGTTTCATTACACACGTCTGTGTCCTCTTAAACCACATGTTAAACCCCCCCCACACACACATGCAGATGTTTGATTCTAATAATCTGTGGAAGGAGAAAATCTTTCTCAAATAAATCTGGATCAGGTCACAGAAATGCATCATCTGGACTCATTATTCTGTCTGGTTATTGAAAAGAAAAGCATATACAGTCAAAACAGTACAAAAAAAATCCATGCTGTGTGCAGTAGTACAGAAACCCCACAGAGGGGGCTGCAGTCATGGCCTAATGGTCAGAGAGTCACACTTGTAACCCAAAGGTTGCAGTTTTGATTCCCAGTTTCAGCAGGAAATGACTGGGGTGCCCCCGGGCAGTGCAGTGATATCTGCCCCACTCATCCGGCTGTGTGTGTGCTCACCTCTCACTGGATGAGTTAATGCAGAGGTCACATTTCAAGTATGAGATACCCAAGTACATTTTGACTTTCGCTTTTCAGCAGCATACTGTTTATTTACACATACACACAAACCTTCAAATGTAACAGCCAAGAATATAAAGGCTAAACTTTATAAAGACAATGACACAAGCATTTTGTATTTATAATCACATTTCTGTGGACACAATGTGTCACACATTTCAGTGCGAAGCTGCAGAAAACTGGTTGTGCTGAAAATACTGCACAGGCCTATAATATCCCACCCTCTGTTTCAGAAGTGTATTACTTTACTGTATATCAGAGTTTCCTAAACTGGGGAATTTCGGGGATTCGTGAGTTGATAAAATCAATGAATTAAATTGTAATAAATAATAAAGCTTTAAATAATTAAAAAATAGCTAGTCTAAATAAAACACTTTCAGACAGAAATATATATTTTATTTGATTCATAAGAAAACCACAAACTTATGCAAAATGGACAGATATAAGTACCAATATAAGCTGTTGATATGAGTAATAATAACAACAGCTGTGTAAAATACTACTGATAAAAACATGCAAATGTGCCGTTGAATGATAAAATATTTACTTTGAATCTCATGAGGTAAGTAAATAATTTAGGTCAAAGAACGACCGGAAAGATTCATGCAGAATATTTGATGTCTTTTAAGTTGATGTCAAGATTATCAGTGACAGACATTAATCTTATTTAATGATTTGTTTACTGGGTGTGTTTTAGGGATTCAAGAACGTAGTGCTGAAACTCTGTTGTTTTTGTTGGGATTTTTAAGGGTTCAGCCACGAAACATAAATAAAAGTTCAATATCACAAGTATGTTTAATATGTAAAAAACAGGCCAATCTGAGGTAATAAAAGTGTCATCAATGTCTGATAAAAGCAGAACTAACAGTTCATTTTAAATGATCAGCCATTTTGTCTCCTATGTGTAGACTGCAGTTCTATGTTTTCTCCACTAGAGGAGGATAAGTCGCAGGAGAATAAGTCATTTGAATATCTGGTAATAGGTCATTTTATAAAGACAGCACATTCTCTTGTAACCTCACAACAGCTCATAGGTTGTAGGATGCACTTCCTGTCTTATCTGCACTTTTAATGCTGCTTCATTGTCTCTTTACATGGCTGCTGTAATTGATTTAAATACTTTTTATTTGGAAGACACTCTGAGGTAACATGCGTTTAATGAAGATGTTTAATAAATAGGCAGATACCGGCTAGGGAGATATAGGGAGATACCGATATAATTTTAAAAAGATCAACCACATCATCATCACCAGAGTGTCACCGGATAAAACTTCAAGTCTGTGAAAGCCAACAGTGTAACAGAACTTTCTGTGTAGCTCAATAAAAGCGCCACTCGTCTGGTTGTCTGTTGTAATGTGTTTTTTATGTGTAGTATTATTATGAAGCATGTGACTAGTGAAATTTATATTAAAAGTAGATCTTATGGCAGCGACATGATTGGTTATTATATTTAATTATATTTCTATTGCCAGAATATTTCCTTAAACAGAACTAAATGCTAAGGTGTGTGTGTGTGTGTGTGTTTTCAGGGGAATTACTGGAGTTCTAATGTGAATGAAGTTCAGGGCTCTGTGATGGATCAGGAAGGGAAAGTCATTCACAGACTGTTTGGGAAATGGCATGAAGGTCTTTACTGTGGAGTTCCACCTTCAGCCAAGTGCATCTGGAGACCAGGTACAAACACACACAGTAACACTCCTCATGTGGTGTTGTTAGCTTCTGGATCAGTGCCTCTGAGACAGACTCTAGCTTCACTTCAAACTTCATCACATATCTGAACCCCTCAGGACTCCACACACATTCAGACTCATGCTCTGCACTAAAGCTTAACACACGAATCTGATTTCTGTAATAGACGCATTCATTTGTGCCCCTTTATTGAGGTGAGTCTACTGATGGTTCATTCAGAAATGCTTCTCCAGTTGAACTCAGTACAGACTCTCTTGTCTCCCCATGCTTTCCTTGTTTATGTGTTTAATGTGTGAATATTTTTGTCTAGATAGATGTTATATGTTGCCCCTGTAGTGTAGTGTAATAAACATCCATATGTATTCACTCTTGATTGTTTCTGTATAAATAAGATCACTTAAACTGTGTTTGATCTTGCTACGTACTTTAAACTGCAGTGTAGGCAGAGAAGTGTTGTTTTTCAAAGACAGAAAAACATTGTTTCTTTAACTCAGTTGGATTGTGTGTGTTCTCACTGCAAGAATGTTATCATCATTCCTGCTGATCAGGTACTACAAAATATGTATATTTAATGATGATTAATTATATGTGTTATCCTTTAAGCTGAATCAACTGTTCCCTGAATGACACTTTCATTCATTTGACTCTACATTCATTACATACTGTCTGCAGTACTGAGGTACTGTTAAGTGTAAATGCATGCAGTGTGTTTGTGTGCGCAGGTTCGATGCCCACAGATTATGAGCTGTATTACGGCTTCAGCAGGTTTGCTATAGAGCTCAATGAACTTTTCCCTGAAATGAAGGACCTGCTGCCACCCACAGATGCACGATTCAGACCAGACCAGAGGTACACACACACACAAATTACACATCACACACATAGACACACGCTTCTATTATACACATCACACACCCATATAACACACACATCACCCATAGCACACAAAAACATCACAAACAAGAAATTGCAAATAAAAAATGTTTTTAAGTCAGTGTATTAAAGGTACTGTTCATTTACCCAAGTCAGCACAGTTAAGCTTTTTACTGTACATTCCTTTAACAAGCAGAGGTTTAAACTTGTGCCAAGTAATTAAGTCTGGTTTAATGTTTCTCACAGGTGTCTGGAGGAGGGAAACATCCAAATGGCAGCATCTGAAAAACAAAGAATTGAAGAGCAGCAGCGAAACAGGAGGAAAAGAATGGAGGAGAACAACATGAAACACCAGCCACGATTCTTCAAGTCAGTCTTCTGCCTCACCTCCCACATCTGCTTCACTCCGTCATCTGCCTCACCTCCCTCTTCTGCCTCACCTCTCACATCTGCTTCACTCCGTCATCTGCCTCACCTCCCTCATCTGTTTCACCTCCCACATCTGCTTCACCTCCCTCATCTGCTTCACTCCGTCATCTGCCTCACCTCCATCATCTGCCTCACCTCTCACATCTGCTTCACTCCGTCATCTGCCTCACCTCCCTCTTCTGCCTCACCTCTCACATCTGCTTCACTCCGTCATCTGCCTCACCTCTCACATCTGCTTCACTCCGTCATCTGCCTCACCTCCCTCTTCTGCCTCACCTCCCTCATCTGCCTCACCTCCCTCACCTGCTTCACTCCGTCATCCGCCTCACCTCCCACATCCGCCTCACCTCCCTCATCTGCTTCACCTCCCTCACCTGCTTCACCTCCCTCATCTGCCTCACCTCCCTCACCTGCTTCACCTCCCTCATCTGCCTCACCTCCCTCAGCTGCTTCACCTCCGTCATCTGCTTCACCTCCGTCATCTGCTTCATTCCGTCATCTGCCTCACCTTATCTGAAAAGACTACTTCTGTGAAAGAAGCTTTAGCCTTAACCTGTGTTTCCTGTGGTTTATGTAACAGGAAGGTTGTGGACAGTAATCAGAGAGAGAGATGGGTGTCTAATAACACATACTGGGACCTGCGTAAGGACCCAGGATTCTTCAAACTAGAAAACTCTCAGCTGTGGTAAGATTCAGATTCAGCTGTCCAGATGTCGCCTTCACTGCTGACTTCAGACGCTTACTATGCAGAACTCATATGAAGCCCTGGGACTTTCTTCTACATTCGAGTTTCATCTCCAGTAACGGAAAAAAATGAACGAGAAACGACACATCACTTCAGCAGTCTCTGCCTCCATTACCTACCCCGCCATAGTAACGCACAGAAATGATGCTGTTGTCAGGGCAACAGTGAGAGCTGTCCACACAAAGCCAGTTGTGCTACCTTATATGTCTTGCTCTAAGAATCTGCTTCCCAACAAGTTTTAATGAAACTCCCTCAACTTTAAATTAAGATTGACTGAATTTGCTCTTAGTTGGATGAATATGTCCACAGAATATTTTGCATGTGTATTGGCAGCACTACATTTAGAATTTTAGCAGTATTTTTGTAAAAGACCAAAAAGGCAGTTGAAGGTGTGCAATGATTGATGATATTGAGGTCCGACTGTCTCTCTTCATATAGAGGGGCAGATAAATGAATGTTATGTATTGTGGTGGTTTTATAATTGTGTCCTGTGAATCTCCTCACATTCTGTCCAAAGAATCAAACTGAAAGAGTTTTAATACCAACCTGCTGATGTTGAGACTGTGCAGCAGAGCTTGAAAAGATCTGATATCTTCCGCCGTCCTGCCAGACTCCTGGATATCTGCTGTTACACTCTTCAAATAAAGGTGCAATTAATCTACATAATGAAATTGCTCAAAGAAGGATCTAAAGCCGCCCCATCAGCCATTGTTCATATAAACCATCCAGTTGCTGCTAAACAGAAAGTCCTGATTGAGGCAGAATTCAGGCACGAGCCGCACGATACCCCACAGATCAGCAGAAACCTGAAGCTTACCTTTACCTTTAAATGAATATAGAAAACATGTAGAATTGAGTTCTTCATACATGTATGAATAGTATGCAGTAAGCAGTACAGAACATTGCCATAATGTTCTCGAATTGTTCATACTGTCAATGGGCCTCATTCATGAACACAAGCAGAACAAAATGAGACATCACTGGCTACATTGTGTGAGAACTGAGCAGATCTAAGTAGTTTTTTGTTCTTATGCATAAGTTATAAATATTAGGTAATTAAATAATATATTTGCTTTCTTGTAGTTTTACGTTCATGTTGCTAAATTACTGAAACAAGCCAAAAACAGTGTAGAGACAGTAGATCAGTAGAGCCGTAACTCACTGTTTGAGTCCCTCACTGTGCCTTAACATATATGAAACATATCAACACACTGTACCGAGCACAGCGGATCAGTCTTAACACTCCTCACTCAGCACGCTACCCTGCAGTCACTTAAATGCAGCGCTCCACTGCATTAGCTAACCCTAATCACACTATCAAACACCATGAAACATGTATGCTGATATGAATGGTGTGCAATGTTAGAGAAACACAGTACCACAACTCTGTCTTTATATACAGCAGAGACACTGAGGTCCAAAAGTCCTTTTCAGTACAAACTAGATTATCTGCATAACAGTTTAGGTAACAGTGTTTATGAATTTACTCATGAATTCTTAGTGGTCTCTGAGCATTTGAGTTTGTGCAAAGGCTGATGGTCTGAAAGAGGATCTTTTTAACTTCAGTGGAAGCAGGAGATCTGACCTGAGGTCACAGGATCAGTGCTCCAACTTTTCTTATATGATTAGTGATGCAGAACCCTACAAATTTCTTGTAAAAACCCCAAAACTTTGTTTCCAATGTGGTCTCAGACTTCTGGATCCCACTGTGTGTGTCATTTCTGTACTACAAAACTGATCTGCACTCAGATCTCATTGTTTTGAATCATGTTTTCTCTTTCGGAATGAATTGTTTCTCCATGAATGAATTGTGTCATCACCAGCTGAACTAGAGCTCATCTGACACAATCTGCCTGAAGAGATGATTTTACATTTATCAGCTGTACCCATTCATAAGACAATGGAGTTTTATTTTGGTTAGTAAAGAACAATGTACTGAGTATCTGCAGTGTTTTGTTTCCTTGTTGCATGTAAACATAACAGCCTGCCAATGATGTTTCTCTGATGCCTTATACAGATGTTCAGTGAGTGGTTCTTCACTGTGTGTGTGTTCAGCTGTTATGTGAAGAAGTGCAGTTGTATGTGTGTTGAGGTGTGTCTGTACATGAGAGCTGTGCTCTAATATAAGACTGCTGTACGAGTGTTGCTTCGGTTCTCCTGATATGTTATCAGAACATTGATAACAAAACCTCTCCAGACCTGCTGTTTCACCTTTCAGTACAGATAAAGAAATACATATTTATGTTCGAAGCCATTGTTCTGTGTCCATTGTTAATTTGTAATCTCATTGCATAACCAAAATGCCAGCTAGAGGTTGTGACATTTCTAGTAAACTTCTTCAGCTGGGTGATTTCACAGCACAGTATTTAAAAAGCATCACAATTACAGTGTGTTTCATTACAGTTTTTCTTGATTGTTTTGACCTGGTTAAAGAAACTATCATCACTATCTCAGCAGAGCAGAAGACACGTCTTGCAAATGTGTTAACCCTTTCTCACTGGACTGCAAACCYTTTTGCAAAACAGTTAACACAGATGTCATTCAAGCAGTCCAAACTCCATTGTTTTAGCTATGGTAACCAAACAGAATCCATCTATTCCTAACTATTAGAAACTACCTAGATCAGTATGACACTCCTTCACACAAATCTTCACTTAGCCATCAGTCTGCAGGCCTTACAAAAAAAGGTGCCACGTCTGTGTTGTTCTTTGCCAGCATGGATGGAGGAGGTCCAAGGCAGGTGAGAGTGAGAGAAAGAGGTGGAGGGGTCCGAGAAAGAGTCCGAGGAGGAGGAGTCTGTGTGCGAGGTGGAGGTGTAGTTGGAAGGGCTCAAGTTTCAGGTGAAATTCGGGCAACTGTTATTGATCACGTTATCAATCATGGCCTTTTTCTTAGAGAGGCTGGACAAAAAGTCCAACCTGTTCTAAACAGAAACACTGTTGCATCCATTGTCAGAATTTTTCGACAGGAGAACAGGTAATGTTAATGTACAGTAGATACAGAAATATCTTCAGTGATATACTTTATATAACTGTTTCCTCATTCCAATTACATGTTTTCCTTATAGAATCCAAAGGCTACCATTCTCTGGTGGTAGAGGGAACATTTTTAGTGCTGAGCAGGAGTTGTAAACATGGTTGTGGCAAATAATGCCATAAGGCTGCGTGAAATCAGGGAAGCAGTGATCACAGATCAGGGCACATTTAGGAACATCAACAACGTGAGCCTGACCACCATTGACCGCGTCCTAAGAAGGAACCATATGGCCATGAAGCAGCTCTACAGAGTTCCATTTCAAAGGAACTCTGACGCTGTGAAGGAGGCCAGATGCCAATGTGTGAAGGTAAGGAAACATTACTATACTGTAATGCCTTGTCATATCATGCAGTTAAAGTCAACTGGAGTCACCTTTCATTGTAATTTTGCCTTTTTTTACTTAGAGAATAATGGAGTTTGAAGTTGAGGGGGCACATCATGTCTTCATTTATGTTGATGAAGCCGGCTTCAAGTGAGGAGACGTGGAAGGAACCTCATTGGGTACAGGCCCACTATCACAGTTCCAGGACAGAGGGGTGCCAACAGAACCATGTGTGCTGCCATGTCCAATGATGGTGTCCTATGCCATATCCCCGCTATTGGCCCATACAACACCGAACGCCTTATAACATTCCTGAATGCACTTCATAAGAGGCTGATCCCACCCGAGGAGAGAGGGCTGTTGAGGCCTGGCATGCCACTCTTCATCATTATCTGGGACAATGTGGCATTCCACCACTCTTTATGATCACCATCCCGATGAGCAAGAAATAGGTGCAGAGGAATGTCAAGGTTGGATAAGGCATGCAAGAAGATTTTTCCCTAGGTGCATTGCAAGAGAAGATATTGAATGTGATGTGGATGAGGCCATGTGGCCCCATCGTCAAGACAGAAGAGACCGAGTATCAATAGTGTCTTATACTCTAATAGATTTTACTGTATTTTGGTTTACATAAATTCTCTGTAATATTTACAGTATTTCAGTTTTCAGCCACGGTTTGAAAAAATGAATGTCATGGAATCAATAAAAAATGCATCAAAGGATTTCTTACTCTGGATCCAATTCTTTGCAAAAAGGCAAATTTGACACAGCCTATATAGAAAGACAACAAATGGCACTGGCAATATGCTACAATGACAAGCAATGGTGCACTGATTCGCACTGAGTTCTGTATTT
>JAZGTK010021496.1:0-10594 GCA_036877625.1 Ambastaia sidthimunki
AGTGATCAATCAGTGCATTGAAATGGTATTTTGCTGTTACTGTCTATTGATTTTGTGATTAGAGCGACAAATTCTTCCAAACTTCCCCACATCACATCTAAACATGTGAACCAATCCATCTCATCAGCTGATCCAAGATCCAGCATTTGCCCTTGAGTCAGATAAGCCAGTTTTCCAGGTTACACAAGAGGGAAAACTGTCCCTGCGGTTAATGATGCACAAGTCACTCTAAATAAAAAGCATCCGTTACATGACAAGTCACTAACTACCATTGTTTGAAAGTCTGGCTCTGATGATTGTGTTTAGAACAGAAGACAGGAGTTAAACTAAAGACCTTCTTGCTGTGAGCCAACAGCGTTCCCCTCTGTTTCCACCCTGTTTCCACCCTGTTTCCCCAGACGCAGACAGACTTGTGTAATTGATTGAGCTAATGAGTGATTTCTTCAGTCATCTGTTACAAGCAATTTGTAGCACTAACACGTTTATATGAAAGAAAAGCTCAGCTTCTGTTTCCACCGATGACACGGGCTGATAGGCACGTTTGCGAGTAATTAAGGCTGGCGTATGTTAAACGTGAGCGCTGTGAAATCTGGTGGGGGCGGGGGAGTCGGGGGGGAAATGGGCGGGGTTGAAAGTCAAGCACTGAGCGATTACTGGGTGCTGGAGGAGACACTGTCCTCTCCAATTAAACAGAACCGCTGTCGACACAGCTCAGAGACTTCTGCTGAAAATAAGACCCTGGGAGACAGCAGCGAGATATCGAGGGTGGAAAACAGATGCCAAATATTTGGGAAAAAGGGGCTTTTACGTCAGATAAGGATGGAAGCTGGGACCATTGTGGTGGTCCTGGATAGACTTCTGAGATTTAATGAGCATCTGTATCCACAGCTGATGGGGGTTTGTTGTCATGGCCGGCCTTTAAACTGACAGACCTGCCGTGAAATCAGCCTGGTGTCCACATTTGTGTCTCTAATTTGCTTTTCAGTGACAGTCACCTCACAGCCACAGATGTGACTCATGTTGCTTTTCAGTGCACTCTTGTTTGGCAGCGTGACACACATTAAGGGCACATCGAACACAATGACACATAACTATAGAATTTTATTCTTATTAGAAGCTCTTTTGAGCTATTGATGTATCTTTGTGTGTGTGTGTGTGTCTGTGTGTATGTGTGTGTGTGTGTGTGTGTTTGTGTGTGTGTGATTTAAAACACAATTTATAAAGCAGTTTTTCTTTCAAATCACATCAGAGCACAAAAAGTTTCTCTAATTAAAGAATCACACGCCATTAAGTTTGACATTGAGCAATAAAACATGCAGCAATAAAGACATAAAAACAAACCTGAAAAGTTAAAACTAACTGTATGACACCTGCTTTCAGTCTCTCTAAAGAGATTCTACAGATCGTTTGTAAGGTTTTTATGTTCCTAATTTACCCTAAACATGAAAGACGTTTATTTGAAAGAAACGTTCATGAGTTTTTAGGAAACTGGACAGATGGGGTTACTCAAGATGTCAGTGTAATTTCATCCAGCCACGTTCTGTCAACTTTACACGTGTTTAATCTCATGTTTAATGGAAAAGGATTTTACATTGTAGTTAATTAGCTGTGACAATTTAAACTGTCCAACACAGTAAAATGAGCAAAACTGCAGAGAAGTTTCACAGCTGTGAGGTTAAACACAACAGCTTATGTTGTGAACACGTGTTTCTAAATTGTTCAACTTCAAATCATTGTTATATGATCAGTGAGTGTTTCCACCGCTAACAGTTTTAGGTTGTAAGAATGTTTCCCTAACGTTTCCATTAAGTTAAAATGTTAAAAAATATTATTTAGAAAGTTCTAGGAATGTTCCAGTTTTTTAGACTTTGTATTACCATTATTCAAACTTTTTTTTAAATTCTGTAACATTTTTAAAACATTCCACTAACAACTTACGAAAAATGATATTTTTGATATATATAATATATAACATTAAAAACAATCTTCTAACATTATTGCAAAAAGCATTTTTTATAACGTTGATATAACGTTTAGAAAACGTTCTGAGAATGTTTCCTATAGCTGGGTTCCTGACTTTTATTATGGAAGGTTTTGATTGGTTGGCAAACTCACAGACAGAATGTTAATTAAATTATGTGCTTCGATTGGTGTTAGACTGTAGGTTACTTTCCATCAGTCTTGTACAGCCTGTTGTGCCTTTAATTTTGTATGTTTACATGTGCTTGTTCTTTAAAGCTCTCAAAGGTTTTTGTGTGGTTTACATCACTGTGGACAATCACTGTGGAAGTCACATTTATTCATAATGTTCTCTGTTTTTCCTCTGTAAGATTTTACTGTCACTTACAATCTGCTCAGAGCTGCACGTCTGACTTAGTGATACTTTCTTGGCTTTCTGTGAACGTGTTGGCTGACATGTGAAAGCTGTCAGCCTCCAAAAAGCTTCCAGCACTGCTCTCTGAATGACAGCCCACAAAACATTCAGCCCCTTAAAATATCAGCCCCTTAAACCTGCTGCTTTCAAACCTGGAGCCGGTGATGTCAGCAGCTTGGAGGCTTGTTACAGGGTAATGTTTCCAATCAACAACTTTTCAACGTTTTCAAACCTTGAATTTATTTCTCCCGTTATAATAAATAAAGCTGTCTACACCAGAGGTGCCCACTGCCTGCGGTTGAGGGATGTAACTTTTGTCATGAATTTTATTTGTTATGTATTTGGACAACTTCTGGCCATTAAACAAGAGTTTCCAATGCAGAATCAACTTTTTGCAGTAAAAGGCACAGAACAGTTTCCGACAGGCAGTACCTTTGCCTCCAGCACTGGCACCCTGTAGCTGGAAAAACAGGCATCTGTCCTTCAGCTAACGTTGGATCTACATTTCCACAGCGTATTCCAGAGAACTATTGTGCATTGTGTTAGAATCAGTTCTGTATTTACATTTATTCATTTGAATTCATTCAGTGAATATACATTTTTATCAGTACTTGTGTTCCCTGGGATCGAACCCACAACCTTTGCACTGCTAACGCAATGCTCCACCAGTTGAGCTACAGGAACAAGATTAAAGGTGATTGTGGGTTATTTATTAAAACAATTATGCAACAAAAACTCTAAATGAAAGTTTCAGTCAATCTACTGGTTCAACTGAACTAAAAAACATAACATTTATCCTGCAGCTCTATCTACATCTGTCTCATGTGTCCATGTTTAACATATATTACAAGCACTTCATGTACGACCTCGAACTGGGTTGAAGGACATCAGATTAAACATGTCACGTGATGTCACTTTCACCTCTAAGTTTAATACAAATCTTTCTATTCCTAGAAACACTGTGATCCAGTTTTCCTCTAACTGGGCCACTGTCAGCTCTATACATTGTTTCTCTCAAAACAGTTTAATATACATGGAGACACTCGACACCTTCATGTTTGTGGACCAGTGAAACATCTCCCCTGGTTAAAATTAGTCCATAAGTAGGTCTGACCCTCTTTGGCACAGTTGTGTTCACACAGTATGCAGTACGTTTGAGGCTGGTCCACAGGAAGAGAGAAGTCACTGCGTTCTTCAACATGAACATTTGAGGGTCCCGTGAGGATTATATTCACTGCTGACAAAACTTTAACTCATAAGAAACATGTCAACTCTGAAATCAGAGTGAGAGATTGTGTCCTACTTATTCACGGTGGACGTAAGAAGAACAAAAAAACACTGTGTGACTTTAATATAATGTTGATAGCACTGAATATATGTGCATTGTTTATGCTTTTAGTGCACAGACTGAATTCTTATTTATAGAATCATTTTTATTTAATCTGGAATTTGTGTCTGTGTGCAGAAAGTCGAGGTGCACAAAGAGCACAACACAAATGTAATTAAAGTTTGAAGTTCTAGAACGTGAGTCATTTCATGCCACCAGGAAAAAATAAAACATGTTTTTTATTCACTGAAATATCAGCAAAATTCTTAAGAATAATAATTCCTCACGCATGGCTAAAAGATCCCATTTGTTGCAAAGTTTTAACGCTTTTTGAAAGTCATGCGGCAGATTATAACCAGACAGAGCGTGTCCAGTGTTCACTTGTTTTAAAAGAAGGTTTTGTACGCTTGTAAACGTTTCAATGTTGCCAATTTCACTGTATTTCTGCAGTGAAGGAGGCCAAGATTTGCATCTGTCACCACACAGAGATTTTGACAGACTTTCATGTGTGTATCAATGCAAAAATCCACTGATGCAAATTAAATTTAGCTTAAAGGAAGATGCAGCTCGTAATACACTCGTGTTTGCCAATATTTGCTTAGAGGGAAATCTCAGATTCAGAGAAGCTTATTGACACTGTAAACAACAGACTGAATTAACAAATCAGCAAATATTCAGAGAAATAAACAAACACAATAAATGTTGTGTTTGCTGTTACTGCAGTTCTTATGTGGTTGTCATGGGACTTTAGAAGGAATCCAGCTAACATGGAACATTCTTAGAATGTTGGCTAATGTTCTGTAAAAAACATTACCTTGCAGTATAGTCAGTTGAAAGGTTTTTAACATTACATATAATATATTTAAAAATGTTATTTTGAAGTTACTGTAGTGAAACTTTTATTAAAAATGTCACAGAATTAAAAATGTTTGTATAATGTTCTTATAGCAAGCAATAATGTTCTGATAATGTTCCAAGCCATAGTGTTAATACAAGGTCTGTAAAACTGAATGTTTTTAACTTAGAACTTTCATAGTAACATTTTTGTGATGGAAATGTTAGAGAAACGTTCTTACAACCTAAAATTGTTAGTTGGGAAACAGGAGGGATCTACAGCTCATGATTAATAGGGTCGTGGTGAAGAGAATCTATAATGCTTCTATGGTAAAGCCTCTATCACCCTCAAGCCCTTAAAGAAAGACCACCAGATACAGCCGTGTTTAGAGTTTTAAACTGTTGAAAACATCTTGAGATGTTCACCACAGAAGACCACAAGGACCTGAAGAGGGCGTTACGCCCGGCTGAACCCATCACAGGAGAAGTTTTCCTGTGGATCCGATCATGTCATGGTCTCTGGAACCACTCGAGGTTCTGCCCACATGTGACAGCTGAAACAGCTGCACCAGAGATTGCAAAATATTACATGAGCTTTTAGCTGACAGACCCAGAAAACCTTAGAGGGAACAATTTAGTTAAGAGGGAAAACGAGAAACAGAGTCTTGCACTTTGAGCTTTCAGAGTTTGTCTGATCTTGAGATTTCTGCAGAACTATGAGAGCTGACAGCAGTAAGCGCTGCTATTTTCATCACGCAGTAACAGGGAATGTTCTCAGAACGTTGGCTAGCATTCATTCAAGGTTTTCAAAGTTATTAAAACGTTCTTGCGGTAACGTTAGTAGAATGTTTCTTTAATGTTATATGCCATATATCTAAAACATATATACGTTTTAGTGGAACATTTGGGTATGTGCTGGGGAGGATTTAAGTTGTTTTCAGCTTGTTGACATGCTGTGACTCGATACACATACGAGTGTTTTTACGTGTTTAAAACCAACATGAAGTGTCATTTCACTTCAGCATCTAAGTGTTCAGCATTAATCTTTACATGTTAACTGTGATTCTGTGAAGAGTGCTTTATGCTCAAAATAATCTGCATAATTACTCCATACCCATATTTATAAAAACAAACCAATTACTTTTAGTCCCCATGGCAACTGTTAAGAGGTTTGCTCAAGACCAGCTTAAGAGCTTCTAGAGAGCCAATTTAGGATTTACTTTCACAGTTACAGTGTAAACACAATGCTGGCCAGAGTCCAGCGCCGCATTACAGACGGCCCACGTGGCTCATAAGATCAGATCTTTAATGGCAGCTACCCAGGTGCCAGATTGAAAAAGTTCTAAGCACTGAATTCGTGACTAACCTCTGCCCCTATTGAAAGTTTGCCTTGACTTTGATAAAACAATAAAACAGGGTTTTTATTTCAGCAAGTTTTGTGTATAATTATTTTGCTTTTTGTAAACACTTAAAGATGAAATCTGTAACTTTTTTGGTTAAAAATAAACAAAAATCAGTTATTGAGCAAGTTTATAACAGATCATTGTTTAAAACTGTCTTCAACAAACATGTAGAATATAAACATAAGTATATAAAGTAACCTGTAATTTTATGTTTCAAATGGAGATGGTGATAGAGAGGCAAAAGTTACGGATTGCAGCTTTAATGTGTGGTGATGTCATCATTCGTAAGGTGATGTCATAGCACCTTAAAAGTGCACATAGAACTGCATTGAAAAAAATTAGCAAACAAATTCCCCTAAAGGCCCAACTTAAGGAGCAGCCTGCAAACCCCTTAATTGAGTCATCACAGCGAGCAGCGCTACAAAAACTTCACGTCTAGCGATTATCTGGAGCAGTTCCAAAAATGCTAGCATTGCTAGCTCCAACTCTGCCTCTTACTGCAACGTTTTCACTTCATTTGTCTTGCCTGCTGATGTGCTTAAAATGTCAACACGCCGGTTCTGGCCCATTTCTCTCCGGTTTCACCGCAGTTAGTCCACTTGTTAAAATTTCTACTTTCTAGAAGGCACGATTAGGAGCCCATCTGTGAGGTGTGAATGGAAAAGCTGTCAGCAGGATGTTGAGCAGCTAAAAAGCCACAAAAATGTTGACGTGGGTCATATTTTCTGCCGGTGTCTAGAAATAAACCTGCTAAGGTTGGAATGGCACCCCAGGTATTTAACTATTAGGCTACTGTAACTCTCTCGAGCACCCACACATGTCCAGTTTCTCAGGGACGGTAGTCTTAAATAAACAGGATTTTGATAGAGCACCTGTCTCCACCTTAGACACACTCCCACAGTCCACCTACTGAACATCTAAGAAGATCTAAAAGATCACCTTTTTAAGAAGAACCTTTCAAACATTATTTAAGTTATTGACATTAAAGGGATAGTTCAAAATCATTCCCAAAATCATTCATCTGTAAAATACAAAAGAAGATATTTAGCGAAATGTCTCAGTGGTTTTGTGTCAAAACAATGGAGGTCAACGGTTGCCACTGTTGTTTGGTTACCAACATACTTCAAAATATCTTCTTTTGTGTTTTTTTAGAAGCAAAAAAGTCATATAGATTTGGAATGAAATTAAGGTGAGTAAACAATGGGAGAATTAGCATTTTTGGATGAATTATCTTTTTCAATATTCAGAGGTTTGTTTGTGGCCTTTAAAAGTACAGTAGATGTCCACAAGCAGAAATATATAGTCATTTTTCGGTTTATATGTGGAAAGCAAGTCTTTGGTTTTGTGAATTAACTTGAACATTTTGTATCAGCAAAGCTTTATGTTAGCACATCTTCATTATGCATGCAGCATTTCACACTGAGTGCTTGACATGCATTGAATAATTGATGTAGTCAGAGATGATTGTGATGGAATATCACTTGTGTCACCAGTTCCTAGTACAGAAGCTCATTGTGTTAAGGCTTAAGGGTCATTAACTGCTGAGTTATCACAGTTTTCTGCTGACTCAGTGCTTTGCATGTATTGCAAGGACAGTGCTATGACATGCATTGGAGCATGCAGTGTGAAATGTTATTCTTTAGGGTCGCATCCCTCAACGCATGTCACTGTCTGTCAGCGCGTGCATGCGACTGCATCTATAAACAAATGTCGGTGACATTGGCAAGGATTAAACCAATATAAATCCACAAAAACATGTTGTAAGCAAAAAACAAATACACACATTATTGTGCTACAGCTCACACAAATCAATTCAGTTCATTTGCAATTCGTAACTCTTCTGGATCTAAAGCCAAACAAAAGATCTGTGTTCAAAACTTTACCTGATTCATAACAGTAAGTTTATCATAATGATTTATAATTGAAGCTGTTGGGTTTTATTTCCATGTAAAGTAACCTGCAGTGTTATGTTTCAGATAGAGGTGGCAGTAGAGAGGTGAAAGTAACAGATTGCAGCTTTAAGTCTGGTTGATGGATAAGACTCAGGAGGATGTGGTTCAGTCCTGCAGTGTGTCCTCAGCGATGCAGCAGATGCATTTTATCAGATGCTGCTAACACAGATCAGATCTTCTCAAGTCTGAGCAAGAGCAGCACAGGAAGAGAGGAAGAAAAACGACAGGATAGAGTAAGAAAAATGCAAAAACAGAAGAGAGAGAATTTATAAGAACAGGAGACAGACAACAGATGCTTCATGAAGAAGAGATGAGACATGACAGAGCTGTTAGTCTTAAGTTGCTATTAGAATGTTTTAAAAACATTACAGATTAGCACCAAACAGTAACATTAATACAATGTCTAAAAACTGGAAGTTTTGAATGTTCCTAGAACTTTCAAAGACATTTTATTACTTAATGGAAACATTAGGGAAACGTTCTTACAACCTAAAATTGTTAGCTGAGTTTATGCTTCGTTGAAGTATCAACTCCGTCTCAGATATTTCTCATGAATCTGAAAATAAAGGGGTAAAAGACAAAAAATGGAGATATAAAGAGATTTTCTTTCTGTGGGCATCTTTTAATGACATGACAATGACATGAAACAAAATCAAGAGCTAAAATATTTTAAACCAAATTAAAATACATTTGTGCATAAAATAGACTAAAATAAATACAGTAAAATAAATACAGTGATGCCAAACTAACAAACAGAAATACAGATTGGATGTCATTAAAGCAATAAAACAGCTTACAGTCAGTATAGGCTGAGTCTCTATTTATAAAATCACATAATTACATTTTAGAGGCGGATGTTGGAAAAAAATGATTGATGTTTACTTTTATATTTAGTATCATTTTTTAAATTAAACAACTTTAAATGCATGTTTAAACACATTTATTTTATATACAGTGGAAATTCAATTGTGCTGTACAAGAATCTGTTTTTAATAAAACAATTAAACTCCAGTATTATGTTTGGACAGTTTTATTCAGTGAACCAAAGCTAGTGGACAGATTTACTTCTGCTTTTTCTAAACATGAACATGAGCTTCAGACATTTAACTGGAACATAAACAAGATTCATCTCTATAGTTTGGTTAATCCTCACATACACATGTTGTGATTTTTATGTTTTGTGGGGACATTCCTTAAACGTAATGGTTTTTATACTTTACAGACTGTATATACACTAACCCCTAAACTTAACCATCACAGAAAACGTTCTGCTGTCTTAGAACTGTTTTAGATTTTTTAAATAGATCATCCTATATAATTTATAAGCTTGTTTCCTCATGAGGGTCTCAAAATTGTCCCTACAAGGTCACAATGCACTGGTATTACTATACTTGTGGGGAATTTTACCAGTAAATACCAGTACACACACACACACACTAACCTGAGCTCCAGAATTATTCATTGACTGTGTAAAGTGATGCTGGTCTCTCTAGTGTTCAGTGTTTTGTAAAGACTCGTGTTTCCACTCATGTGCAGGTTCTTCTGTTGTAGGAGCTGGTTGGGGTTAAGTGTTCAGCTCATGTGAGTTCCTCTCAGATGCAGAACTTGAGACCTGAGCCACGTTCTCCAGAGCTTCAGATGGTGTTTGGTTTGCTTCTCACCAGACACACACGCAGGCCAATGAGCTGCGGTAAATGAGTCGTGTGATGTCACGGTACGTTTGATTCCTTTAATTGTGTAAATGTGTTAAGATTTTGTGAATGTGTTTGTTCATAACATCACTGTCAACACACATACACAAATAACACTAATATTGATCAGGACAGAATCAATGCAAAGCCATGATCATAAATCCATAATATTGCCTGTAGACACACTGATACTATCTGACACTAACAGATGCAAATACAGCCGTCCAGTATGAATAAATTATGTAACGTTTTTAAAATGTTCCATTAACAACTTATTAACAACAATTTTTGGTATGATATTAACATAGATATAAAGTTCTACTATGTTACTTCAAAAACATTTTTGATCACTTTTAGAGAACATTAGCCAGCGTTCTGAGAACGTTCCGTGTTACCTGGGTAGTCCTGTTCCAATGAATTGGGAAAAGTGAGGTTGAAAGTTGAAAACGTCTGTCTCATATACATGTTTGGTTTCCTTATTGTGAAATTAAAGTTCAGATATGATGTGATGTTGCCCCCGGATACAAATAAATAGACATTGTGAACACAATCTGTCTGTTCTAATCTTTGGGATTGAATTCATCCAGTCTGTGCTAACAGCACCCGGTAGCCCTTAACCTGCTGTGTCCTGAGCAATTGTGTCTTCAGAGTAAGAGGTCATGACCCCAATCTCATCCTGTGGACGCAGACGTAAGTTTGACCTTTCAGATAAGATGTGTGCATTCATGGAGAATGTCCTCCAGAGACCTTCTAGAGCAACAGAACTTCTCTCTAAATGCTCGTCTGTTGAGTTTTTTAAGTTTCACTTTGAAAACACATTCAGTTACGCATGTGTGTCATCATGCATGTACGGCTACCAAAATACAGCCTCCACAGTTTTCACATTGCCAGAGAAATGTAACTGAAGAGATAAAATCTTCCATCATTTACTCTCCCTCATGTCATTCCAAAACTGTGACTTTTGTTGCTTCTGAGAAACACAAAAGAAGATATTTTGAAGTTTGTTGGTAACC
>JAZGTK010021497.1:0-10594 GCA_036877625.1 Ambastaia sidthimunki
GTCAAAACAGGCAAGGGTCAAATCCACAGCAAACAGGAACAACACAGGCAATCCAAAAACAGTAACAGAGTCCAGGCAATAGATCAGGGCAGGCAGCAAACAACAAGGGTAAATCCAGATAACAAAACAGGGTCAAGGGCAGGCAGCAAACAATCAGCAACGGGTAAACAGTCCAAGGTAAAGCCAGGCAAAGAATAACACAGGGAAAAACGCTCGGAATTGATCACACGGGGCAAATCTAGACTTCGCAATGAGTATATGCAGGAGGTGAGTATAAATAGCAGAGATGATTAGCAAATGGCCGCCACCTGGAGGGGGCGGTGCCCAAGTATGGGGATTATGGGAAATGTAATCAGTATTCTGGAGAGGGTTCCCGCTGGCAGTGGGTAGAGGGAGCCACAGAGGCCGGATCCCTGACAGATGGTTACTGAACCAAAAGTTTATTGAGGCACAGATTCCTAAAGCACAGTTACCAACATCAAAGTTTCACTGTACAATGATATATGTACAATGATATACAATGATATTTGCAGAGATGCAAACCTAGAAAAGAAATGGAAGAAAAACAAGAGAGTCCTCGTATGAATTTATCGGCAAAAACAATGTTAGAAAAGAAATATCAATAGGCCACATACCAGTACCTGAAGGACCTTTTAAGCACTTGGTGATGGATTATGTGGATATGATAAAGCGAGTTCAAGGCAAAAGGTATATACTTGTAGCAATAGACAGATTAAGAAGATGGGTAGAAGCACTACCATCAGCAGATGAGGGGGCAGAAACAGTAATTACATTTCTAACAAGAAATATAATCCCTAGCGTTGGAATCCCATCAAAACTAAGTTTAGATGATGAATCAGCATTCATTCAGAAAACTGTAGAGTAAACTGTAAAGTATGTACTCGAACAACTGAGAATTGTGGGGCAGTTGTGGTCTACTGGTTAAGGAGTCAGGCTTGTAATCAGCAGGTTGCTGGTTTGATTCCAGCGCCGACAGGTAGCAAGTGAAGTGCCCTTGAGCAAGGCACCTAACCCCCAATTGCTCCCCGGGCACTGCAGTGATAGCTGCCGACTGCTCTGGGTGTGTGTGTGTTCACGACTTGCAGTGTGTGTTCACTCCTCACGAAGGATGGGTTAAATGCAGAGGTCATATTTTGGTTATGGGTAACCATAGCTGACAAAAACATGTCACTTTCTTTTCTTTCTTTCTTTTCTATGGTAAATGTAGTCCTGAACTAGCTTTAATATAACAACAGAAGCATTCCAGATTCCTTGTCTACATCCCAAAGTGGAAATTCTGCTTCTTCTCTGAAAATACCTAATTCAGGTAAACAAAGTGCTGGAGCAATGTATAGGACCACAATATGCTGGATGATAGTTAGAGATGGAGATGACAAGCTTACAACAGTTGATCTTTTTAAAACTTACATTTTAGAAAATAAGGCCCCCAGCTACATGAGTTTGTGTCCAAAAAGTATGTACATGAAGGACCATGTTTCAACCGTCATGATGAGCCACAAGAGATCCTACAACCTAAACCTTAAACAAAGAAGTTTGCGTATACAAAATGAATGTCACATAGACAAATCAGTTTTCTACTACACATAGAATGACGATAAACCAGCTCCTTTAATGGATGACCTTGCCTTTCTGAAGATTACGGAATGAGAGTTCCATCAGGATGAGTCAGATTAGCTGGGTTGCCCCACTTCTGTTCTGTAGCCCACAGCATCGCCTAACAAGGTTCAGGTCAACAACTGACTCACAAACTAAAAACACCCTGAGTTAAAGGACCGTAAAATATGTGAGAATGGACATGCAGAGTTGGCACCACAATTACAGAACAATGAGGAGTTCTGGTATCTGCCAATGTTTCAGGTGTACCATCCAAAGAAGTCCAGCCAGATAATAGTATTTCGATAGTGTTTGACACCGCTCATAATACAGCAACGCTTTACATAAGAAAGACTTAAATCAGACTCCATGGTAACCACTTTATAGTACATAATAATCAGTTTTTATTTTCAGAATGCCACCAGCCAGGAAATAAATAGTTTAATCTATAATGTGTATGATGTCATTAATGCAGTTGTTCCCAAAATAGGAACAGTGACTTGAAATGGACTCTGAAACAGATATGACATGCAATGTGGAGATGCCTATGAACTGGAAAAGGTACATATTATTTCTGTAATAATAAATATTTTTCATTAAAATTAGTCAGAATATGTTAAAGATATTCTAAAGCACTTTCACAATGGTTTGGTGTCCATCAAACTCATTATGAAAAGTAGTCTGAATCAATATCCTTTGTGTGCAAAATGATTCTCTTATGACTAATTTTTATAAACTCATTTCTTAAACAAGAAATTATTTTAGAATCCGGATGTTACTATGCTGCTCTCTCCCTCTCTCTTCCTGTCAGGTGTAATAAATCCGGTCTCTGTGGCTCCCTCTACCTGCCGCCAGCGGGAATGTCTCTGGAATATTAACTACATTTCCCATAATCCCCATACCTGGGACACGCCCCTTCCAGGTGGCGGCCATTTTGTAATCACTCACTCCATAAATACTCACCTCATGGTTGCAAAGTCTTGTTTTGCCTAGTGTGAACAATTCCGAGCGTTTATTTCCTATGATTACTTACCTGGATACTTACCTTGGACTGTCTCCCGTTTTTGATTGTTTGCTGCCTGCCCTTTGGACTACGCTTTGTTATTGGATTACCCTTGTTGTTTGCCGCCTGCCCTGACCTTTCTGACAATGACAAATGACTTTTAAGAAATAACTTTTGCTGTTGCACGTTTGCAACAGTGACATGATTTGTCAAGTACAAAAAGTGAATTTACTTATTGTTCTGTCTGTCTTTCAGGAATATGAGTAATTTATCTTGATGCTTTTTTTATATTATGACACATCACGTTTGAACCAACAGATAAACTAGTTAATATTTTTTCTTTCAGTTCTAAATGGTCTGCACTACTAACAAACAGTTTAATAATTCAGTTATTGACCCTATTGACCCTTTTACTAGCGTGCATTGTGGCAATAATCATTAATATGTTTGTTAATATGATATTAATGTTTATATGTCTTGTGATGTCAGGAATGTGTCTGTTCTTCTACCTAAAAATACTTAATTGAATGTTGTTAAGAAAGTGTATGTCCATGTATAGTGTTTAGGTATTTAAATGTTTTTTTTAATGTGATGTTACATTGTGAGGTGAACAAACACCTCTTTTTTTTATAACATAACATTTCTTACAGAAAACGTTTAACTACATATTATTAAGAGGAACAATTAACATAGAACTTTAGTACAACATGTTCATAAAAGTATTATATATTTTAGGCCATGGCAATGTTAGATTTTCCTTGAATTTGGCTGAGCAGTCATTGGGTGGCTCGCCAATGTACTAGAATGCTTCTAGTACATAAATGAAGAAAGCTGGACCAAGTTCAGGGNAAAAGAGTTTTATTGAAGATGCTCGTGTAGCATAGCCGTCTTCTGAAACTTAACCCAAAGTTCTGTCTGTGTGACAGAGCTTTATACCAGGTAACACAAATGTCCTACAGAGATTTCCTGATAGGAGCACAGCAGGGGGAGTCCTTTGATCCCACTAAAAGCTCACGAGAAGAGCTAACCAAAAGGGGTCACACAGAAACCACAAAGAACAAATGTAAATGTATATACAGAATACATACAATCCTTCAGCAACTTAAAAGAAATATGTTAGGACTGGGTAAGGGACTGTCTTGTACCTTCATCTGTTTATCTGCCTGTTAAATTCTAAACATTTAGAGCCCCTTGTTTCTTATGGAAACCACAATGCCATTTGTATGGACAAGACTAAATAATTAAAATCAATACAAAATTATTTAAAACGAAAGTGAAGCAAAACAAATAAATTATATAAGCATGGGTTTTCAATAACGGCTTTGTCTTAAATAGAGTTCATTCTAGACTATTGCTATAGATAAACACTTTTGTGGTGAAATATAAAAAAACACAGAAATTATCAGACATGTTTAACACATAATAATACATGGTATTATTGCAAATAGTATGTTCAAGATGTATAAAATTAATGCAATTAATTATGGATACTAAGTTTATTAAGTCGATAGAAACGAAAACACATTTGGGCCATTTGAATAAATGGATGTGCATTAGAAAACCCTGTCATTATGTGCGAAGGCTTGTATCTCTTTCAGTGGTCTGTAAGAGGGTTATGTAGTCTGACTGCCAAGTAAAACAGTATCACATTAGGCAATATGTGCCATTCCAGCTTACATGGAGGTGACATCTTATTGAAAAGCATTTGCAATAATACCATAAAATACACACAATACACAAAAAATACATACACAAACTATACACAATACAATACCTGAACATTACACAATGAAAGTAAATGAAAGAGAATTAGAGACTGTAATTATATTATTTTGGAAGGATCAAGAACAATTTACCTAAGTTAAGTTAAATGTCAGCAGTCTCCCAGTAAACAAGCCAACAGGGCGACAGTCAAGGAACCAAAACTCTAATGATGGAGAAAAACCAGGCTCAACCAAGAGAGTCGGTTCTCCTCTGGCACGCTAAAGCTGCAAGTTTCTTGGATATAAACAGAGTGCTCATAATAATGATTTATAATTATATCAATTTAAAACTTTTGGGTCTGATTTTGTGACAATATATCAAGCACTAAGGATTGTTACAAACAGAGATGTCAGCAAAGGATAATGTTACTAATAGCAGCTATAACATTGCGCTGTTGTGACAAGGCAGGGAAGCAAAATATAGAAATTAAATAGGTTAGAGGTAAGTAAGTATGTTAATAGGAAAATGCAACCACAAGGGGGCACAATCCAGCGTCTTCTTGTGCCAGTCCCAAATCTGGATAAGCTGAAAAGCTTAGGAGCAGGGTTCAAGCTGTTTTTACTATGGTGTGGATGGGAAGAGAAATGGAGTAGGAGTTATCCTGAAAGAGGAGCTTGTAAGGAATGTTCTGGAGGCGAAGAGAGTATCAGATAGGGTAATGAGTCTGAAGCTGGAAACTGAAGGTGTGGTGTTCAATGTTGTTAGTGGTTATGCCCCACAGGTAGGATGTGAGTTAGAAGAGAAGGAGAAATTCTGGAGTGAGTTAGATGAAGTAATGCAGAGCATCCCCAGAAGTGAGAGAGTGGTGATTGGTGCAGATTTTAATGGACATGTTGGTAAAGGGAACAGAGGTGAGAATGTGATGGGCAGGTTTGGTCTTCAGGACAGGAATGCAGAAGGACAGATGGTGGTAGACTTTGCAAAAATGGCTGTAGTGAATACTTTTTTCCAGAAGAGGCAGGAACATAGGGTGACATACAAGAGTGGAGGTAGAAGCACTCAGGTGGACTACATCTTGTGTCGACGTTGTAAACTGAAGGAGATCAGTGACTGCAAAGTATTGGTAGGGGACAGTGTAGCCAGGCAACACAGGATGGTGGTGTGTAAAATGACTCTGTTGATGAGGAAGATGAAGAAGACTAAGGCAGAGCAGAGGACAAAGTGGTGGAAGTTGAAAAAGGAAGAATGTTGTGTAGTTTTTAGAGAGGAGTTGAGACAGGCTCTGGGTGGTCAGGAGGTGCTTTCAGATGGCTGGACAACTACAGCTAATGTGATCAGGGAGACAACTGCTGTGGCAACTACAGAGGAATAAAGCTGATAAGCCATACAATGAAGCTGTGGGAAAGAGTAGTGGAAGCTAGGCTAAGGGCAGAGGTCAGCATTTGTGAGCAGCAATATGGTTTCATGCCTAGAAAGAGTACAACAATATTTGCTTTGAGGATGCTGATGAAGAAGTATAGAGAAGGTCATAGGGAGTTGCATTGTGTCTTCATAGATTTAGAAAAAGCATATGACAGGGTGCCGAGAGAGGAGATGTGGTATTGTATGAGGAAGTCTGGAGTGGCAGAGAAGTATGTTAGAGTGGTGCAGGACATGTATGGGAGCTGTAAGACAGTGGTGAGGTGTGCTGTAGGTGTGACAGAGGAGTTTAAAGTGGAGGTGGGTCTGCATCAAGGATCGGCTCTGAGCCCCTTCTTGTTTGCTCTGGTGATGGACAGGCTGACGGATGAGGTTAGACATGAATCTTCATGGACTATGATGTTTGCAGATGACATTGTGATCTGTAGCGAGAGCAGGGAGCAGGTGGAGGAAAATTTAGAGAGATGGAGGTATGCTCTGGAAAGCAGAGGTATGAAAGTTGCTGTATGATGCTGTACGGCTTAGAGACAGTGGCACTGAAGAAACAACAGGAGGCAGGGCTGGAGGTAGCAGAGCTTAAGATGTTGAGGTTCTCTTTGGGAGTGACGAGGATGGATAGGATCAGGATGTACAATGAGTACAAGAGAGGGACAGCTTATGTTAGATGTTTTGAAGATAAAGTCAGAGAGGCCAGATTGAGGTGGTTTAGACATGTTCAGAGATGAGATTGTGAGTATATAGGTAGAAGGATGCTTATTAAAGTCACAAATTTGCGAGAAAAAAAGTCACAAATTTGCACAAAACAAGGTCAAAAATAACTTCTGAGATTAAAGTCACAAATTTGCCAGAACAAAAAGAGGAAATAGGCGACGTGTCACGCACTTCAGTCACTGTCTGTCACACCAGGCCAGCAGAGGGAGCCCTTACCTTGGAACTGTTTGAGATTGCTCCCTCTGCTTCCTCTGCAGCAATTTCCTGTTTGGTGGCCATAAAACAGAGGTCCACCGAACAGGAGGTTGTGAAGTGTTGTTTTGCCTTTTTCCATTGTCTTCTTTCTGTGTTTCGTGGTTCCTTGTTTTTGCCTTCTCTGGATTTTTGACCCTGGACTGTTTTCTGGTTTATTGAGTGTATTGCTGCCTGCCCCTACGATCGCTGTTTACTGGATTTTGATTTTGCCTCGGATATCCCTGTTTGCCTGTGTTTTAACTTTGCCTGTTGGTGACCATGTTTCTAAATAAAAACCTGCAAATGGATCCACACGTCTCCGACTCATACGTAACACTGTCATTCACAGGATGGTATGAGTAGGGTTAAGACATGGCTGCATCAAGACCACCAATCCCCTCTGAATTGCCCAAAGGTGCGATTTTTTTTTTTCTGAGATTTTTTTATCTTTATGTGGCCCTAATACTCTTCTGTACAAGAGTACTTTATTTACAATACAGCAGTTTGTTAATATATATGATATGCCTATTTAATTACATGTATGCAGAATCCTTCACATCGGCATCGCGATGGATCATAAACAATGATTATATCCACAACTCCAGTGTGTAGTGGCTAACTACTGCAAACTTAACTATTTTAAGATGAAAAACAAGTTAATTAGTTACATTAACGCATTTGGTAGACTTACAGTACATTCAAGTTTTTTATCAGTACATTCAAGTTTTTTATCAGTACATTTGCTCCCTGGGAATCGAAACCACAACCTTTGCGCTGCTAACGCAATGTGCTACCAAATGAGCTACAGAAACACTAGTTGACTAATTATAGCCTAACTAGCTACTGCTAGCATATGACCTACCAGTAATCAGTGGTGATCACCTTTCCCCTTTGCTATGATCTTCGTCTTTAGCTTTTCCTATGCCTGTGTTAAAATATGCCGTAAGCATGGGAATTTTTGTCAACAAATGTGACTGACGTTCAACTTTACTTTTCGCTATTTTTCTCTTTTGAGATCCGCTTTCATATTTTCAAGACATCTTATTAACTCGTCAATTTGACTTGATTGTGGCAGTTTGAGCGCTGATATAATTATTGTCTTTTGTAGTGTTGACTAACCCAATCACGTTGGTAGGCAGAATTAGTGTAAATAGCCTCTGCCAACAGGGCAATGGGCTACTAACACTCCGTTTTTTCCTCTCAGTATATTGCAGTTTATTGAATAGGCCTATATTAGACATAACTGGGAATAGTGAAATATTTTGTAGGCCTTTGAGAAGACATGGACTGGTACTCCTAAAATTGTAAGTCAGCTGCTGCAGCACAGGCCAGCAGTTTGATTAGATTGTTTACTTTAAGATCCATTAGTTATGCAACAATGTGTTTAAAAAGCAAAATCAAACACCAAATACAATGGAAATTGTAACAGTTTACTTAAGTCCAAGAAATCTGAGAACTGATCTGAATGAATGTGTTACATGTTACAATCAAAAAGTGAAAATTCACTTCTATTCAAACTGAACAAAAACATCCAAGCAACAGTCATCCAGAGCATTTAAAAGCAGAAAAGACCACGGGTAAAATGGGTTATCATGTTTGTGGAATACCATAATATAACACTCAACCAAGTGTAAGTATGTGAACCCTTCAAAAGCCATGATCCACCAATGAATGCACTTGAAAGCCAGTGTCGTTCTGAAACAGAATAACTCTTTAAGCAACATTCGCGCGTCTTCTCCTGGTCTACTGAATATCGGGTGCTTTGTGAATTTTCCCGGACCTATGTCACTCGGTCGGGAACCGGTCGGTTCACGGCCAAAATCGGGGGCATTTTCGGGGACAGGTGCAGTCGGGGACAGGTCATCAAAAACGGGACGTCTGGTCACCCTATTGTAGAGGCTCCGAGTCCGCTTGGAGAAGTGCAGTTCACGTGAGGATGCTTTCGGTTCAGGTACTGCAGCATTGGCTATTGAAAGTACTATTATGGTAGGCCAGGTGCGTTTTACAGTGTATACACTGCACTACGTTGTCCGCCTTACGCAGTGTAAAATGGTCCCACACTTTAGACGTTTTCTGCGTTTTACGCACACCGGTATCTTCATTTCCACAGAGAGTAAACTAAATCACGCAGCCTTAAATCTTTGAAATGCGCGTCAGTTACAACAGTCCGTGTGAAACAATGACACCGCAGTAGTTCTACACAGCGGGAGTGATACGATAGCAGAGACATTTAAAATAGATAGACTTTGGTGACATGAATTAAACGAATTCGAGTTACTCGAATAATCGTTTTAGCCCTACTACAGTGCAAACCTTTTCCCAACTGAAGATGGTAATATGTCAGTGAAATCTCTCAGGTATATTTGTAATGTGCTTTATGGTGTAAGTGAGAACAGCTGTTATGTTTAGAAATTAAATAGTTAACAACACTGTAGCTTCTTATTTGCTGTATTCCTAAAATCTAGTGAGCAGCCTATATAGACAGCAATTTAGGTCTAATGTGTAGTCGTTAGGGGGCGTAAGGACTAGTGTAAGATCGGCATCACAACTGGCGTTCAGAGTGTGCTCAAGCCTGCTAAGATACACGCATCACCACCACCATTATCATAATCTCAGTGGCGTTTCTTACAGTCATGCGTGGCCTCTGGGGCAATAACACAGCCACGGGGAACGGGATGGAAAAGCCGCAGAAGAAAGGATTCAGCCTGACTAGGATGATGTCGATGAACTACAGAAAGCAGAACAAGAATGCACAGCAGCATCACAACAACATGCCCTTCATGATTCACTGCCACATTGGCAAAGAGATCAAACACATATGCGGTAACTGCAGCAGAGCCCAAGACGGTGAGTTTCAGGTTTTGATTCTTGCCGTCAACAACTGCAAGCGATGCGATCAAACCAAATTAAATGCCCGCACAGGACGCGTGCTTTCCTTCGGTTTACACAGATTTTTTTTGTAGGTCGCTGATCTTGCTGTATTAACACTGCAGTTCGTTATTTGGCGATTGTTGGTTAATGCACACATGATACGATGTAAGGCTTTGGCTAATGTGTAACGTCAGATCCCTGATTTTTTTCTGCGCCATGTGTGAAGTTTGCGTTTTTAAATAATACGTCTAGGTAAAAATGTAAAGCAGCCGTGCAACCAAATCGGTAACATTTGTGTCCCCAGGACATTATATGTTTACAAATGCATGAAAATGAACTCCAAACAACGCTTTGATATTAAGCAAAGTGCCCTGCACATTAAGCTAACTGGACATTTAAAGTGTATATTTAACTTAAACATAAAAAACCTATCCAGAACGTTACAAAAATGCATTTGTTGCATGTCCCCACTTTTTATCAATATACCGTGAAATTTAATGATTAAAATTCTCCAGAAACCTTTTTTTACAATGTTGTTTTTTCATGAGAAATTCGTAATATGTTTGATAAAATACTGATTTTAGTCATGCCCACAAGTCAAGTTTTCACACAGTCCTGTTACCCCAACCCATTTCCCCCGTCTGAAAAACTTGAAACACACCACAACACACATTTGCAACAGATATTTGAATCACCTGGATCAACTGATGGCCATGAGAAGACCAAATGTTAATTTTCTTTTCTGTATATTTTATAATATGTTTGGCTATGACGGAAAGGGTTAATCTTAACAAACTGTCCTGTTACCTATATTATTTCTTTAAAATTAGTTATTTTAAAAATACACTTTTTTTGGTAAGTCAGTATAATTTGTTTAAATGTCCTCATGCTACAAGCATGTACACTATCATGTATTTGTTAATTCTATTGTTGTTACAAAAATGCATTCATGTTTCATGTAGAACCCCTACAAAAATGAAATACTTGCCTGAGATTGACAATTAACATTTTGAATGGTAAAATAAGTGTATTATTAGA
>JAZGTK010021498.1:0-10593 GCA_036877625.1 Ambastaia sidthimunki
TGGCTCTGAAATAGTTGATGATGGATCTCAGAACACAGGCCGTGTTGTATGTTTTGAGATGGCCAGGTAAGGTTGTCATCAGTTAAACCAGACGTGTGAACACATCAAAGTACATCAGGCTTTTTTATTACCCACAGGATGCACAAAAGCACAAACATTTCCCTGCTACATCCTGTTTAGTGGTTGATTCTTTATGTAGGACATGAATGGTGATCTGTCGCTGCAGATGCTGTTTTTTCCATTTCTTTTTATTTTTTTATTATGATTTTATTCACTTTGCATATAAAAATACAAGCCATATTATGCTGTTCTTGTATTTTCATTATTTGTTATTTTTATGTTATTTTGTTGGTAAAGATGTTTGTATTAATAGTATTGTATTAATATTCAGCATTATTTATGTGCCTTAAGGTGATGGATGTTATTTATATGTGTAATTGTAACAAAGTTCAGTACAGCTTTTGTTCTTATTTTTATAAAGATCTTTGTGCCCTGTTCATACAGTGACGTCCCACTGATGTTTTCCATTAAATTGTTTGAGGTTTTGAAACATAAATTTCATGAGATTGAACATATATTACCTTTAATATGACATATTACTTACTGTTATGCTGTAGGTATTGATAGACATATGCAATCATTAACACGAAAATGAAACAATCAGAAAAAAGCACCCAACACTCACCTATTAGTGGCACCATACAGAACTTCTAAAATAAAAACTGTTTTCATTATTTTAATATATTAATTCAGGTTTCAAGCTTTCAAGCCCCGCCTCCTACACTATTTGTAACTAATATTGCAGAGTCAGGCTGGATAGGATACTAAAATAAACAGAGCAATTTGTTGAAAGCACTAAGAGCCACATTGTTAACACTTCCGATAAATCAACCTACGAATAGCTTGCTTACAGGTAGGGCCATCATGGGCCCATCAAAATGTTAATGGGAAGGCCCTTGTTCTATACATGTACATACAACGAACATAAAAAAGTGAATGTAACTGTATGTGTTTATAGAGAGAGTCAGAGGGAACTGGAGGAGAAGAACCATGAGGTGTTGGATCTGGACTCTGCTCTTAAAGAGAGACAGGGGGAGCTACAGCAGAGAGCACAGCTGGTACCACACAAACACAGATCAGTGATCTCTGTCTTCATCTCTAGTCTGCACTTGGCTTATGCACTGTCTCCTTTTTTGAGCTGGGGCAGCTCGATGTGGCCATTAAGGAACACAAGCAGGAGATGGAGAGGAAGGTTGAGTATCTGCAGGAAGGTCTGGAGAAAGGCCAGAAAGAGTCGAGAGACAAAGACCAAAAAGTGAGTCATTGACCATGACCACAGATAAGCTTGTTAATGGGGAACTGAGTTGGTGAGGTTAACTGTGTTCTGTGCAGGTGCAATTCCTGACTGAAAGACTGGAGATGCTGAAGTCACAGCTGCAGGTTAAGGAGGAGCTGGAGAAGGTACGACACAATTAATGGCAGCTGTAGAGAGGGAAAATGTATGTTACTCACTGAAGGTTGGGATAAATCTCACAAAACAAAAACATCTGGGTCATCTGTAACTCCAAAATGAAAAAGAAATAAAAACACACTTTCATTACTGGAAAGTGAAAAATTAATGATAAAAGCATAATAAATTATGTAATTGTAATTATGGTAAAAAAATATTATGCAGCGTGGTAGTACTACAAAAAATATGTTAGCTCCAACAAAGAATAGTGTTTGTTATACTGATATTAATTTATGCTGATTTGAATTGTAAAATATTTTTTGCTATATTACAGTAATTATAATTACTTTTGAAAAACAGTTAATTTTGATAATTGATCCAATGCAAATAGAGATTGTAATTGTCATAAAAACAGGTGTGTTGTTTGTATATCAATGTTTTTAGGCACTGAGTCAGTGCACTGGTGGAAATAAACAGTGGCTTTTGTACATACTGAAGTTGCAAGAATGAGGGTAACAAAAAACAGAAGTTAAATAAACAGAAGCTGTTTATCAGTTGACCTATACAGGAATTAAACAGTACCATGTTGTGCAACATTACATTTCATATAGAGAGGACTTAGGTTAGCACAAGGTCATTATTTCCTCCTATTTTATCATGGGTGTCATTGTTTTGAGGCCCGTATGTAAATTGTAAAGTTCATGCATTTTTTGAAAGCCATCCAGTGAATACGTTTAATATTTGCATTGACGTCAACATATTTTTTGTGTAAGGCATCGCTACAAAGCTTAATGATTAAAACCGTTTCTATACATGATATTGTGTGTCAGGCTGAGTTGGAACATGGGCAGCAGCTGCGTGTGTACCGTGAGCAGCTCCAGAAGACAGTGCAGGAGCTACAAGAGGCCCGAACACGCTGTGATGCTCTGAACAGACAGCTAGATGACATCACCCAGAAAGCTCATCAGAAGGTAAAATAGACACAAACCTTATGAAAATACTGCTGTATATGGTGTAGACCATCAGAATTATCAGATGCACAGATTGGGGTGTGATGTTGTATCTTGGAGAGAAAACGACAAAGAAAACCAAAGTTCAGAAAACTACATTTTTTTTTGTTTTCAGATTCCTTATTCCAGAATACCAGTCTAAGAGATAAATTTAATCTTATATAATTAGACCTGCTATTTTCATTCAAGTTTTCTTTGTTTCTTTGTTCTTTAGCCCTCTTTATGCTGAAAGCAAGTAACCAGATCATGTTTAGTCAGATTTTACAAGTCAAATGAGTATTTTTTGGACCAACAATCCACTGATTTTGAATCCCTTTATCTTGATATCTGGTCTTTTGATTAGTTATATATTGGACATTGTAAGACTAATTGTTCTGGTCCTGGATTTTCCAAACGTGCTAAAATATGTGATATATTAACATATGACGTAATAGATGATAGTCCCTGACATCTAAACTATTATCAGAACATGTATAGGTGCTGCACAATAAAATACATAGTAAATTACAATACATAGTAAATACATAGTAAAAAAGTACTGCAACCCACTGTAGTTATGCTGAAAATGGTGTTTTTGTAGCGCAGTTGAAAGTGTGTTTTGAAGCATCTGCCTAATGCATAAATGTTAATGTATCTGCCTTTGGCTGTGGGACTATATTCATAAGATATCATGGTCTCACATACTTAATTGCAACAACCTACTTTCAGAAGAGGGGGCTTCTGTTTCCAGAAACACTTTTATTTCTTAAAGATTTTAAAGCACCAGAAACACAAAGACTTGGCAACAAGACTTACCAATGAACATAATGATTGTGTTTCTGCAGGAGAGTGAAGTTCAGCAGCTACATGAGGAGATGTCTGTGATGGAGAAACGTTCTACACAGGCTGAGGTCAGACTCCAGTCTACCATTACTGCCCTACAGCAGGAACTGGAGCAACAGAGAGAAGAACACCACAAAGAGGTACACTTTCGCTCTTCCACTGAAACAGGAAGTTTGTCTTCACTTCCATAGGACAAACTCCTGTTTCCAGCCACAGAATATGAGACTCTGATTTGTTTAGCATGACCTTCTCTCTTTTTTATAGCTTTCAGCACTGCAGCAGACGCGTGGGCAGCTACTGAAGGTCTCGGATCAGATCTCCAGCAGCCTACGTAACTCTCAGGAGCAGCTGACCCAGCGGCTGCAACAGGCCCGAGATCAGCTCCACGAGGCCAGAGCTTCCTCTGCCCGCCTACACGCTGAACTTCACAGCAAAGAACAGCTCCTACAGAGTGCTAATGAGACCCTGCTTATCAAGGTATCAGACTTACTGTATGCTAATGCATTTACGTTTTTTCATTTGGCAGAAGATGTCCAACCACAGGAGAAACAAAGTTTAGTTGATGTTCAGATTTTGGTCATTTTTGCATACCTTTTGGATCTGTCTTTGTGCCAGGAATGGTTAAAATGTTGTCTAGGTAGACAGCTTACTTCATTTTTAGAACACAGCTTATGTATGTCACCCACATTTCTTTTTTGCAGGAGTCTGAGCTCACCCGTCTTCAGGCCAAGCTCTCCAGCCTTGAAAGAGCCACAGAACTACACAACATCACACTTCGTCACAAACCCAGCACTCCTCCCCCTCTTTCTCCTCTCAAAAACTCCATTCTTCACGGCTCCCTGTCCCCCTCCCACAAAAACTCCTCTGCACGTTCCAGCCTCTCGTCCTGGCACAACGCCTTCTCAGACACCTCTCTGGAGCTTTCTGACACCTTGAAAGCCAGTGTGCAGGCCGCACTGCTGCCGCCTCCCTCCCCAGACCAAGCCTGGCAGGGTCTAAGCACACATGAGGCCACCTCCGCTACAGACATGTCCTTTAATCCACTCACATACCTGGTAGACAAAGAGGAACCAGAAGAACCAGAGGAACCAGACCTGGAGACTCTGTCAGGTATGCTGAGGTTTGTTAATCAGACACTGGCCCTTCAGGAGCAGCAGTCCCTCTGTGACACCAGCACCCATAAAACAGGCAAGTAAATATTTTCTGTCTAATGTCCACAATAGTTTATTATTATTATTTGCCTTTATTGTCCTTTGTTTTCTGTTGCTCATATTTGGGGTTAGGTATACTTACACAACTACACTTTGTTACTTGAAAAGAGAAGTAGGCCTACTATTAAATAGCTTCTGTAAGCAGAAGTAACAAATACCTGTGATATTTGTTTCGTGGATGATAAGAAGAGCTGAACCCACAGAGGTCCCACACACATGCATTGAAGCATTGCTTTAACAGGATATTTAAAACACTTTAAGAAACCATATAGCAGTCCAATATTAATACCAACAATAACACTCTGGCTTTGTTGTAGTGAGTTTTACCCATGCAAATTTTGTCAATAATGTTCTTTAGAAAATGTAAGAACTGACATAATCTTTAACTTTTCTTACAGAAACATGATTGAGGTTACAACTCTGCTGGGGTTGTGTCCTAACAGATTAAGCATTCATGTTCTCAATGCCATCAAATAACTACATAGAAAGTCCAGTGCAGATTCATTAATTTTCACTATCTAGTTGGTTGTTCTACAAAACCTAAAGCCTATTCAATTGTGGATGAGTTTCGTCTAGCTAGAACAGTCTGAGCTTGTTCAATATCGGTATCACGCCTTAAACACTTTCACAACTCTTGTTGTTACAAGTACTTGAAACCTGTGTAATGTAGCATTTGTATTGATATATTTTGTTGTATCATTAAATGTTTTTAGAATTATAATTTATAGTTTTTTATATGTTTAATATATTTGTCATTTTTACAATATAAACGATTGATTTACAATAAAAATGCTTTAGAAAATTCAGAAATCTTTTCAGTCTCTTTTTGTTATCCAATATATTTGATTTGGTATTTTGTTTAACCAGTCCAAACCTCCATTTCCTGTTCCAACATGAGATTAAATGGCAAAACATTCTCAACAACTTTTAAGCATATTAAAAGTATGCCACAGCTTGGCACCAGTCCCACTCAAATAAGCTGAGCTCTGTGAAGACAGTTATACAGAGTGTTGGCAATATAACAATAATAGAGTGTGTGTGATTCTGTGCATGAATGTTTCTGTATGTTTTACATGTGTGTGCATTCACGCATGTTTACACAGCACCAGCTCCATTGTTTAGTTTTATAGTTAACAGTATGTGTGTTGTGTTTGGGGGAGGGGTTTCATATTTACTGGTGGCTGGGAAGTATTTACTGCTCAGATACAGATTGACAGGCCATTTGTGCCTCATTTGGTAAGCAGTGAACAGTCTGGTGTCTAGATATGTTTTTTACTACAGTTTTAGAAAATAAAAGTATACTTAGAAGTATAAAAGAGAACACTAGCATGTCTCTCTTGTTATGCTGGAGGAGGTGGCGTTTGCATGTCTGAAAAAGACTTTGGTTTGCAGTGACGAGGATGTGGTCAAAAACTGGTGACTGGTGAATCACGCTATGTGCGTTTTGTGAGCTCTCACGACAGAATATCTCTCATGCGATAGTTATTTTGAATTAGTTCATAACACATTTATTCATTTTAATGTAATCTTGGAATGTATGTGTACAATACATATAATACACAAGACTATATTTAAGATGTATACATATTTTGTTGTAAATGTCATTTTGATGTCATACTTTTTAATGAACACAGTTTATTTATTCTTGCCAAACTATGTTTATTTTAGACTTTGCATGTTATATAGAACTATTATAGCATTGTTAAGGATGTTATACATGCCTGTAAAACAAGGTAGTATAAAAACATTGGGGGATTCTATCTGCTTTAAACAAAGAATATAGCTATTGATTATTTGAGAGGTTTGTGGTCTGTGGGGCAGAAGGCATGGGTTTCGAGTTCTTCAGAGCAGGAGGCGGTATGGTTTTCTGGCACACAACACAAATTGTGTAAATATGTGTGTTACAAGCATGAATGATTTTTTATATTTATATCTGGTGTAAGTTCCCAATACATTAAAAATGTGTTTTTACAGTAACGTTACATTAACACAGTTCCCCTTACTTTGCTTAAACAACAGCTAATCAAACAAATGTTCTTGTTTTTTGTGACAGTGATATGACAGGAAATCAGGGCCGTTTTACACTGGATTCCATTCCATGTCTTTCACATGTGCAATGATAATTTCAGAGCCTATCTGCTAATAGATAGGCCATCAACCAGACTGACTGAGTTTTACTCAGCACAACTCAAACATATGCCAACCTTAAAGGGTCATCGCATTTAATTTGCAATTACAGGAACCTCTATAACTCTGCATTATAAGGTGAGGATAAATATTCTTCTTTGTTGCAGTGTCGTTGAAATCTCAGTGCAGCCCCTTCCTCTTGTTAACCTGACCTTTGCAGTGACAGAGATCCCCAATGGCATCCATGGCAACAGTTTCCATGAGACAGTAAAGGCCTCTAGTGATTCCCTCTCTTTGTTTGACTACTGACATAGCCACAACCCATAAACTCACACTTAAGTGTGAGCCATGATTTTACCACCTACTATTTCTAGGCAACATTTCCACAATCTACAATACGTGGTGCCTTGTGATCTTACCAGTTCATTCACGTTTAAAATTGTAGGTTTGACTTATATTTTTATAGGTTGAACTGTTTTTACAGTGTGATAGTACTGCAGTAAAGTTTAAACCCAGGAAATCCATTGCTGGTAGGGAAGCTCTTTTGCTGTCTGGCTACCTGAGGAAGTTTTCTACTTATCTATCTAATTAACTATCTAATTTGACAGATTGGTTTTAAAATGCTTGCATGGGCATTACCTTCCCATCCAAACAGTTCTTAATCATTGTAATCAAGTGTGGTTAGTGATGACATTGTCACTACACCCACTGCTCAACCTTAAAAAAGATAGTTTTGCTATATCTTGTCCCCTTCTGACCAACAATTTTGTTCACAAATAGACATTAGTGTGTGACGGCAAGTAAAAACATGTTTAAACTTGTAAAGCAGTTTGAAAGTGGTAAATCAGATTATCTCAGCCAGAATGAGAATCAATGAAAACTTTTCATCATGAAAAATGATGCCTTTAGAACACACTTAAAAAATGTGCAAAATATATCCATCTTTAATTACATTTTCATCTGTTCTCTGAAAGCTGATGTATCCAATTGAATTTCAAATGGCCTTTGCTGTCTCTGGGTTAATTGCAAGCACATGGCAGTGGCGGAGATGAAGTCTTGGAATTTCTCTTCTAGTAATCGGTAACCACCAAAACAGCATTTACTTCTTGTCTCATATTATATGTTGGTCTGCCCTTTGATAGGTAAGTGCCCTGTGATGGGTAACATTTTCTCAAGTCACGCAGCGCGTTCTTTATCAGAGACTCAAAAACGTATTTAACTTTGCTGACACTGTTTGTCTTTGGCTGTCTGCAATAAATCATACATTGTTAGGCCATAGCTTTTCTGTTGCTGCATTGAGCAAACATACTTGTAACACCAACACCCGGTCTTACTTTGTAAAGCAAGAGTATTATGAAATCATAAAGGAAACTTCTCTTCTGTAGTGTGCAGAGCAAATAAAGAATACATTTATTTTTTAAATGGTATTATAGTTGTAATAGGAATAAATTAAAAACAAGAATGTTATTTGAAGTACATAGATATATGTAATGTTACAGGTTTTTGCTTGGTTGTAATTGGAAATCTTGTCTTTATAACATAAATCCAAAGACGCAAAAGCAGTTAAACTGTTATTAGTATAGAATTGTAGGCTGTGTCATATAACCTAGTGAGATGCCGACCTAGATAGCATTTTTGTGCATCATATGCGCCCTACAAATCTGATGCCTAAAAAAGATGCCTGGTTAGGCAGCTCAGTAGGTTTTGGTAAGGCTACACAGTGTTGTTTAAAACTCGCCCATTTATTCATACACGCCCCTTGTTGTAGAAAACACTCCCTCCACTAATACAATCGTGGACTCGGAAAATAAATTTTACATTTTGTGTAAAACGTCGCCTTCTCTCTTAACTCTCAAACGTCGCCTTGTTGCATCTACCGCAGTCTCGTAAGTTGTTTAGTTTGTTGTTTTATTCTTTTCTCCTCGATTCATTGGCTGCATCGGAAGACTGACTGAATGAATTGAATAGTTACTCTCTAAATGCAGTTATATTTAACGTATTAAATATGTTTAATATTTGTGCTTATCTCTCTATATAAACACCTATATGCTACTTTAAGTAACTACTGTATTAACTAATACTTGGAGTATTCTCGGAGTTACACAGTATGCATTTGCTTTCCAGATGTGAAAGCAGTTTCATGCACGTCACTTTTTGTGCCCTTATAAAACAAAGTCCACATTTTTTTTTTTTTTGCGCTGAGGCGAACACTCGGCACAGAATAGTCAGAAACTTTGAAAACGAGAAAGCGAACGGCACAAAAACATATTTGCATGATTTTTAGTTGTAAAATAGTTATGAAATTTCGACTGTATGTCACTGCTACAACTTCATGCATATGAAAAAACAGCTAATGCATGCGGGACAATGGGACAATATAGTTTAATTTCATTTTGTATTTGTTGTAACACGTCTGTTGTTTAGGTTGCTTTGTTGTAACATGTTTATTTAAGGTTTTACCACTTGGTTATCACGAACAATTTTTTAAAAATGTTTATGCAATATTATTTATTAAATAAACAGAATATGGATAGTTAACATATAACCTGCTGACCATTGTTTGGAAGAACTGATCGTATTGTTACAGATCCATCATGAGATTAATAGCGTAGCCTCTTTGATTCCCACACTTGATAACTGACAGAGTGATCATGAGACGTAATGAGCAGATCCGGTATTATTACTCAGAGAGCCGTTTACATTTGCTGCAGGAAATATGTAAACATATACAGTACATTTGCATGTATTGTGGTTTCTAATGAAAAAACTTGTTCTGAAAAAAAGCATTTTCTGATATACACTTCCTGTTTCTAATGTAAAACACAAATGAAACAGAGCTGTGGAGTCTTATTATTTAATTCATAAATGGCTTACCATGAACATATATGCTGTGGCATCAACAAAAAATTTGAAAGTATATTTTCATATACAAACTTTTATGGTCCAAATGTCACAAACTGTCAGAGATTATTCAAATATATCCAGTTACATTTTACATAGATTTTCCATTAGTCAAAGCTATGTTTGTAGAGCATATGTTGAGTGCTCAAGTAGGCCAAGTTTATCAGCTCAAATATGTTTTCCTTATCAGCTGTGTGTGATATTAACACTTTGATGACTAAGATTCGCTTTTCATAGACTAGGAATGAACCTAACACATAGAATAACACATGCTTATCTGTCCCATAGCACTGTCATGTAGGTGAGAGGCATTAGGCTTTCACTTGCATTACATTGGGATATACTGTAAGATTAGAAATAATATTGCAATTATGTATGTGTTTGTGTATACATTATGTTTGTGTGTGTGCTTTTTAGATTTATTTTATTTTCAAGTTTCAGTGTAAATATCCTTGGATATTTTTGTCTTTTGTACAGCTGCTTTGCAACAATGCACCATTGTGAAAAGCGCTTTATAAATAAACATGAACTTGAACTTGAACTACAGTGATTAAGTGGTACACATAAGTGACCAGTAACTGACTGTTTCAGACAGAGAAGTCAGATCATCCACATATTTCTCAGGCAAATAAGAACTTCCTTAGTAATTTGGAACAGCAGAGGAAGCGAAACTTTTTATCTTTGAACCTGTCTGTTTCTGTTCTCCTTAATGAAACACTCACTTATGGAAGATGAGACATTTCTCATTTTCCGAATATGATGTAATGGCATACAAAGACATCCAGACCTTTTATCTTCTGCTTACCCTGCAGTCACCATGGTGTCCCATAAGGAGTTTCAGACTGCAGGGAAAGCTCCTGGTTTGCAGATATGGCGCATCGAGAACATGGACCTAAAGCCAGTCCCTAAGAATCTCCATGGCAACTTCTATACTGGTGACGCTTACCTCCTGCTGTACACCACTACTGCACCATCTTACTATATACACATGTGGCTGGGTAAGTGACACACAGCTCGAATTGTGTCTTAATCAGCATATTATCAATGTGATTTATTCATTTCTAGTAATATT
>JAZGTK010021500.1:0-10593 GCA_036877625.1 Ambastaia sidthimunki
ACACTCTGACCCCGGATCTGTTTTTTCCTGTTAATACGTTTCAGTTCTTCTTGGTTTTTGGCGAGTCGTACTTTCTCTTGCTGGAGTACCACAGAAGAAGAGGAATGCCAATGGAGGGTAATGTCATCACACCAAAAGCAGCCCAGTCCAGCTATTACAAAGAGAAAGAATGACACAATCATAGCAGAGGCTGCAAAACATTATAATAATTCCCCTCCAAATCACAGCTGGGAGTCACTTACATAATGAGGAGAAAAGCGCCTGTCAAATTCCCTCTGGGCGAGAATTCCTCCCTGACCCGGAGCGCTTGTGTAGCCAACCTGAGAGGAATAAGAAAAACACTTCACACTGACAGCCAATGACATAATATGGGGTCGAATAGTTCAACATTTAACAGTGTTTTGGTTAAGAACTCAACAAACGGCACAATCTGATGCTTAATAGTTTAAAACACTGAATGATTTCATTGTGTGTTAAGAAAACGAAGGAAAACTGAATGTAACTAAGCTGAACATAACTAGCAGTTGCAGGACTTAACTTACCACGACCTGCCCGCCCTCCTGAGCCAGATAGCTGACGGAGGCTGAGGTGAAGTTGAAGTAACCAGCTTTCAGCGGCCGCAGAACCACTGTGTGAGAAACATTACTGGCTCTGTGGAGCAGCAGTTAAAGATCATGAGCTGCATAAAGACTGCAGACTGTCTGACGCAACACTGATGATCTTAAGTGTTAACAGCAGATGCTGATTAAAAACTACCAGGTCCAGATTGACTGATGGCTGAGGAGATGAGATAACTGTTGATAACATCATCATCACAAAGAACTAAAAAGATAAACATTGGCACTGAAAATACAAAGATCACTCACAGTACAATAAATGTTTGTATGAATATCTGAATGGATATAAGGTGGTGATCCTAACTGGACAGCTTGATTATTGCATGTATATTCCTACAAATGTGACACTTTTGTCCACAGCAACTTACAGCCCATTGAAGCTATTCATCTGACCAGTATGTGTGTTTACTGGGACACGAACCCATAACGTTTGTGCTGCTGACGCAACACTACAATAATTGAGCTACAGGGAATTGTTACTAAGGTGGAGTAAAGGATACGGAGCAATGCGATCCCATTTAACATTAAGCATTCCTGACACAATCCCAAAGTCTTCCGGAGGAAAGGAGTCATCAGACAGCTCAACCTCCAGAGCGGCACTAAAGACACAAACAAATAAAAAACAATGAATTAACAAATACATTAAAATACTCTTATTGTATGTCCTGGCATGTCTAGACATGGGCTCTATGAATGAATTCTGAAACTAGTTTGAGTGCTGAATACAGAAAGAGGGAGAACAGTACCTGGTGCCCACATTGTAGATGTTGTACTGGAGGGTAAGATCTCGGCCCTCTACAGCGTAACGGTTCAGCAGAGACTTGGAGGCCAGCAGACGGGCCCCTTCTTCCCCTCCCACCAGACCCACTGCAGCAATCAGAGCTAACACACACAGCGCCCTCATCTGTGGAGAAGAGTCACACTTATACAATACATATATACACATAAAGATACATATATACAATAACACAAAACTGACCGCCTGCAGAACAGTGTGAAAATAATGATCATTTTCACTAAAAAACACTACAATAGAAGTGTATCACTACACACAAGTGCTGAAACACATTTCTAATGCCACTGATAATCAGTCAGGGCAAAAGGACGCTAAACATCTTTTTAAAACCTTATAAAGTTTGAATATATTTTTAGTCTGGATCAACAGCACATGCTTTAAAAACACACAGTTCTGTAACTCAAAAATCTTAAAACACAATTAAATGCATTTAAGACACAGTTTACACATGCACACCTGTATCATCTCCATACAACAAACACTAACTGTTATAAACGCAGCTCATTTTCTTCATTTCATTAGATTATATACAGTTTTAAGTAAAAAACGAATTTCAAAGAAAATGTAATTCAATCTAATAATTCAATCTCTAGAAAGGTAAGAAACTCGGATTACGTGTATTTAACAGTCTCTGAATAAGAGACGCTCTTCTGAACTTCAGCTGTTTCATTGTACAGATTCAGACGCTGAAACATTTTTCATGTGTAAATCTCACGATTTTGTCTTAATAATAAAATATTTGGCAGATATTTTACCTTCTTCCGCAGGTTTGAGACTCAAAGCCTGAAGACAGTAGCGCGCATGCGCAGATGGTTTAGTGTGACGTGTCCTGCGCGCAGCCGCTCTGTGAATGTCACAGCGCCTCCTGCAGCCGCGGCGCAGATTTCCATCACACTGTCATTAATAACGTGAATGAATTAATCATTAATTATGTCTGTATTTATGAACATAAGAGCTGGTGTTCACACTGGAGAGAGGTTGTCACATTGGCCATTTTGAACATTCCTAAAACATTCAGAACTCAATTTAGAAACTTAAAAGAAACATTAGGGAAATGTTCTTACAACCTAAAGTTGTTAGTTGGGACGTCTGTTGGACATAATTTAGGTTTAATATCATATCACTTGGACACAGTCTGTTGCTTTTTGCCTCTGGCTTTCAAGTTGAAATGCTTTGCATATTTGAACTGATATCTCTTTATAATAGATCCTTCATGTCTTGCTGGACCTGTTATGCAACACATTTGTTTGCTCATGCTGTGAGAGATTGTGATTATGTTAAAGGGTGCTGGTGAGGTTGCTCAAGCGATGCAGTTACCCCAGATAAAAAGCTCCAGCTCCTGACTGAGAGTGACCAGCGCTGATGTTTATTTAGTAAATGGTTTGGAAGGATTATAAGGAGACTATGAGAATTCTTAAATTAATAAAGAAACCCTTTTCTGAGTGACTGAAATGTGCATTCAATTATTGTTAATATTTTTTGCAGCCTTGTTCAGGATTCAGATAAATTAATTCATATCTAGACTAAAGACTCATCTCTTTAATCAAACATTCATCTAACTCATTACCTGAACGTTTACCTAAATGTTTATGCTGCGATAGTTAGCTGAACGGAAACCATATTTGTAAAGTTATGTATAGATATTACATATTTAACAGACATACATATAAAGAAGTTCACTGCTTTTCATATTAACTGTAGACAAATTTAAGAGTATCATTATTTTTTATTTGTGTACAGCATCATGAAACCAAAAAACAACATTTTTTTATGCTAGTTTTATATGAGCAGGATCATGATCTTTGGTGTGATATAAGGGTTTATGTGCTATATAGAGATTAACAGCAGACTGTATAACTTCACTGTACACTAGCTAAATATATATGATTATCAAGTCATTATATATGTTCAATATATATTTCTTTTTGGTTGATCTTTTAAACAGTGTCGTTTGACTGAATTCACTGTTAACATACAAATATAACTTTCCCAATTTCTGTGCCTATGCAAAGTTCAGTTTTTATCAATTGCTCCTAAATTTGTTATCAACGTTTCATCAAATCAATGTTATATATAAAAGTATAGGTAATAAAGCCATGTGTGTATTTATTTCTATCAAATGAGATATATTAAAATGAATAAACAATGTAAACATTCTTATATATCAGATGTTTGTTTACACTTCAGACTCCAGAGAAGCCATCAGCACCTTCCTGGCATCTTCAGCGATATCATCCAGAGCTCTCTTCAGCATCCTTGAGACGGTCAGGTAAGACAGCCCCCCTGCCACCACACTGCCTACAATGGGTATGAGACTGACAAAGAACTCAATAGCATCTTCTGATATCAGAAGGGAAGCAGCACCCAGCAAGGTTAATATTGAAGTTTGGTTTATTCCCTGGTGTAGAGGCGACTTCATCAGACCCTTCAGCTCCTCTACAGTCTTGCCAGATCTTTCACAGAGCTTCTGCAGGGACGGATCATCCAGACCGAAGGCACTGTAGTATCTTCTCAGCTCCTCTGCTATGATGGCAACATCTGCTACTATCGACAGCCCAGGCAGAGGAATAGCAGCCACACACGCAGACAGGAAGGAGACTCTTGAAATATTTTCCTCTAGAGCTTTCTTCTTCTTCTCATTAATCTCCAGCGTGATATTCGGCAGGGCCAACATCAGCACACGTCTCTTATGCTGTGGAAGTTCTTTCTCCATCCTCTCCTGCAGCAGATTTAAATCATACTTGCCAAGTTCCCAGCCAGACATCAAGAACACAACCGGAGCCTCGATACCAATCTTTATCAGCCCTGCGTAGATTCAAAAAAAGAGTTATAAATTAAGGATCGTTTTATATTTTAAAATCACTCATCTGTATTTTTACAAAACATTGTTATGTAACAAGATTGGTCAGAAGACAAAATCAGTTTGAAAGTTGTGAAAGTTTACATGTAAATATGTAAAGAGAGTGAGCTTTACAGCATCTGTAGAAGAAATATTGGATGTGCTTCTGTCATAGCACTGGTGAATCATTAAATGCAGAAACAAACCGTTTTTACAGTCTTCTCGGATGGCCTTCAGTGTATTTTTCAGGTTAAAGTTTTTCTTCCTCTGTTCAGCAGTAATGCTACAGTCAATCTTAGAACGAACAAAGTAGAATGTTTTGCCGGTTCTCGTGATCTCCTTGGCCAGCTGAGTGTGGCATTCTTTGAACCGATCTGAAGCGATGATGATGAAGAAATCATAGCGCTCAAACTGAACCTGCTTAAGATATTGATCTGCTTTGAAGTTTGGCGTTCCGATTCCAGGGAGATCCCACACTTTCACATTTTTGTATTTTGGGTGAATGTAAACCTCAGGCATCATGGTGGTCTCCACTACGCCCGTTTTGGCCGAGCCCTCATCTTCATCACCTAAACCTCTGAAAGCATTGACGAATGTGGACTTTCCTGAGCCGGACTCGCCTGTCACACCAATATTTAACTCCACATGATCTTGCTGTTTGAGGTAATCTTTGATAGTGTTTACTGCTGATGGAAGATCCTGAGTAGATATGGATTCTTTAAGACCTTCCAGGTCCTCCTTAGTTATGACACAATAATCTTCAAACATGGCCATCTGAAATAAACAATCGTGTTATAAAGGAAAACATTTGAAGTCAGCGGGTGTGGTGAGAAGTGTAGTTGTGTTTCTGTCATATATAACAGGAATTGCAAACAGAGAACATTCTTTGGCTGATGTTTTTTGAAAGGTCTCGCAACTTTATCAAAAACGTTCTTGCAGTAACTTTAGTAGTTTTTAACATTATATCACATATGAATCAAAAACATTATCCTTAAGTTGCTAGTGGAACATTTTAAAAACATTACAGCATTAAAAAAGTTTGAAAAATGTTCTTATAAACAAATAGTAATGTTAATACAACATTTAAAACATTTGGAACCCTCCTTGAACTTTCAATCTAACGTTTGGAAACGTTAGGGATACATTCTCAGAACGTAAACCTGGGAAGCGTTTACATGTTGAAACACTCTTACCTTAAAGTTTCCAGAAGAGAAGCAAAGTTGTTTTCTTCAGAATGTGAAGTTAAAAACACTGTAAAAACATTCAACACTGATTTAATGTAATGTGAAGTTTTCTGTTTGATAATCAAATGCAGGAAATCGCAGGAAACTAAATACATTTATATGATTATCATTTATATTCTTCAGTCTTATACAGGACGAGATTTAATGATGAATAGAAATCAATAGTTTGAGTCAAAATTCAAATCATTTTACCGAGTTAGTGAAACAGCAGAACTGAGAAAGTCTCCAGACTGGATCTCAAGCCGCAGGATGTGACAGATCCGCTCTTACTTTCTTACTTTCACTTTCACTGCAGCACTTACACAACAAATGTCTGAGTCTGATGTTAAGATGCTGAAATAGTTTCAAAGGTCCTGCAGTCCAGATAAAGAACATTATCATGATCCAGAGCGACCACGTTTCTTCTGTAAATGATTATAAAATTAAATCAAATGAATAAACTCTTGAATTTCACCCTGCTGTGATGTTTATGAAGAGAAGATCATGAGATGATTATACCAGCAGTGAAGCTTCATCACTTCTTCTGTGTGTTGATCAACTCAACACTTCACATGCTCATGTTTCACTCAAGACTTTGTTCTGAAATCTACAGTGGACTTTGTTTTCTGATGGTGAGTGTTAGATAATAGATATCTTATTAAAATAACACTGAGTCTATTTGTTCTTCATAACATTGTCCTGAATTAAGTTCCCGTAAAGCAGAAACTAAACAGACAGCCTGAGATCTGATCGTGACTCTCAGTTAAACCTGCGTTTCATTTTCCAGCAGTTTTACATGGACGCCAGCAGATGAGACGCGTGTGAACGCAGCAGATGAAACGCGTGTGAACGCAGCAGATGCGGCTGATCTTCACACTGAACGCAGCGGGGCGCGTTCGCTCTGCAGCGCCGCGTGCGGCTCGTTGGTCTAGGGGTATGATTCTCGCTTAGGGTGCGAGAGGTCCCGGGTTCAAATCCCGGACGAGCCCAGTTTTTACTGCAGGCGACCATATATATGCAAAACATTACATGAACGTTCAGCGAAACGTTGTTTTTGCATTAACATATATAAAGATTGAAACGCTGTGGAAACACATTGTTCATTATATAGTGACATTAGCTGAAACATTAACTGATGTTACTGAACTATGTAAATGTTATCATCAAACTTCAGGCCATTTCCTCCTTTATTACTGTGAGAACATTTCTCTCCACTTTCATGCAATGATGAGTTTTCAGTTTGTCAGTATTTTCTGACAGTAAAACGGTTAATGTCTATTTTATTTAATGTTTGTGTTACAGTTTTACCAGAGCAAACGTCACTTTTAAATAAAATGTCACTATATTTTGGTGTGTATGTAACAGGTATGTAGACTATGAGAAACACTTTTAAATGCAGAAAATCTGATTATTTGCTGTGAATTCATTTTTGTTTGTAGTGAATAAGACTTGAGTTTAATTCTTTGCAGATGGAGAGAATTCAACCACTAAGAGCACAAACACAACAGCACTTCTCATGCACTACACCTCAAGATTTAATGAAGACAAGAGTATAAATATACAGTTAAAGCAACAAGATTATACATTTAAAAGTTCAAGTTAAAATATATTAAACATTTATGTCAGGAGTTATACAGTAATTTATAAGAACAGCCTAGAAATCACGTTATTGTAATTATGAGAAATAACAGCCAGAAATAATAATTATATATTTATAAGGGTGAAGAGAGATTCAACGTTGGTTTGAATTGTTTCTAGTATTGTGTGAGCAGGAGAAACAGAGTGCTCAACATCAGCAGACACACGGATGCTGAGGAGAGAGATGGACTGGAGTCAAAGATGCTCAGAAAGTCACAGTCTGTGGTCTGATCCTCTGGGGCGGGAGTCGGAACTGCTCTGACGGTGAAGGATCTGGAGTTGGAATTCCACTGGTTCAGAGTGAACGCCAGCTTCATGTTCACACCTGCAGACAAGACACAAATAACCAGCAATGATTACCTACAACATCTCACCATCTCTACAACCTTCAGGATTTATTTTGTAGGAATTGTAACATGTATGTATAAATGTATGATTTAAAGATAAACTAGACAATAGCCAGTTAGTTTTGAAAGCATAAGCTCCTGCCCTCCCTTCAAAGAGATCTCTAAAGCCACACCTCCAACACAAACACATACAGACATATTCAGACTAGCTGCAATGATCGGATGAACGTTTTTGGTCCTGCCTCTTGCACAGAAAATATATATTCATATAAATATATCCATCATTTTACCAGCATAACAAAAAATGTTTCAGAAGCAAATCGTCTAACCTGCCTTTAAGTCAAACTTTAAGAGTTATTAAAATAGAAAGACAGACACTGAAACAGAACACATGTACTGATGCTGGTGTGTCTTGTAATGAATTGAGTCACCAGTGGTTAAGATGCTCAGGTCAGTGTAATTGGCCCAGCAGCCACTGAAGAACATGCTTGTGTTTCCAGAAAGTCCCTGTGTTTGATTCCCATTCGCATCTTTGAGTTCAGCTGAGATGGTCAAACTCGTCACACCCACGGACACACAGTTACCCTGGAGACACACCAGAAAACACTTGTTTCATATTTACTTGTAAGTAAGTGTTGTTAAAAGTTATCACTTTAAGACCCGTTTTTCAGGTAACTGTAACTCAGTCAGACAAACCTTGTCTGATGAAATGGAGGAGGACAACGGTTGCTAAGGTAGGATTGGTCAGTAATATTTTTAATGATTGTGTCTTACCTCTGCATCCACAGCCATGATGCTGGGCTGCACACTGAGTGGTCCAGGGTACAATGCAGCCACCGGTTCAACCACGATTACTAATGAAGACACTGTCCTGACCGACTCGGCCTGCTGGTCTTCACGAGTCACTTCCTGAGTGGCCACCTGAGAGACAATTACAGGTCAAATAAAGTGTGATTTAATATTACTGGACTGAAACATTACAGGTAAAATAGGATTTGAACAACAATAACAAAAATCTCCAGTGTTCATTGTTTAAGCCCTCTTATGATTCAATTCACATTGCTTGCCATCAGTGTAGGTTAAGTTACTACAATTGATCAGTTGACTGATGCCTGGAGAGCTATGGTTTTAAAGGTTTTACCAAAAAGCAGCTAATTACCGGGTAAAATCTTCATCTATAAATATAACAATCATTCTGCCAAAACAAAATCCTTATTTACAGTGTCAACAGCGTCACTTCTCATTTATTGAGTTTGAAGAGTGTAAAATCTGACCTCGTTCCAGGTTGGGTCACTGGAAGAGGGCGGAGGGGGGATCATTTCCAGCGACGACACGTTGAAGCCGATGGACTGACTCAGATTGCCTGAGATTGCAGCACGACCCAGTTCATCAGCAATGTTTCTCAGAACCAAAAACTGCTGGTCGTCCTCTACTGCAAATGTTCAAAAGGGTATTTTAGGCATCCTCCATGAATACTCCATGAATACTCCATGAAAACTCCATGTATTCTGCAATGTTATGTTTTGACCAGAGATGGCGGTAAAGAGACAAAAGTTACTGATTGCAGCTTTAATTGACATTGACCTACCAGTGGTGCTGTTGGTACTGCTGGTGCTGTTGGTACTGCTAGTGCTGTTGGTACTGCTAGTGCTGGTGCTGTTGGTGCTGCTGGTGCTGCTGGTGCTGTTGGTGCTGATGGTCTGGATGGGCGGCTGGCTGATCTCAATCTCCACCGTCAGTCCAGTCGCTCGCCGCCTTCGTGCGCTGCTGCCCTCACGGACGATTTTGGTGATTCGAATCATACTTGGCGGTACTTTGAGGAATGCGGCCAGATTTCTGATCAGATTGGCTCCGAAAAACTCAGCTTCAGTCATGGCCGGGAGGTTGAAGGCCACGAAAAGAACCGGGGAGGTGCGAATTTGGACCGGCTCTGAGCCACGGAGAAGTATGTACAACATGTTGTAGTCTGGGTCGAAGAAGTTGGAACCATGACTAGAGTTAAAGCTTGGAAGATATTGTCCTACAGAGAGTAGAAATTACAGAGGATTGAGTTACTGATGTGTACATTTGTGTAAAATATTATCCCAACAAGCTTAAAGAATGTTTTATATAGCATCTAATGTGACCATCCTACAAAGATGTTTTCATGTCAACGTCACATGACTAGTGACGTAAAAACAGAACAGAAGACTAAATATGTATATTTTACCTCAGAACTTTTCTACATTGTAATATTTTTATAATCCTGAAACATTGCTTATGTCCTGGTTCAAATGAAACAGTTTGGTCTTCCGGCCTGCAGGGGGAGCTGTATTGAACTGTGTGCTGTACCTGGATATGTAGGTGCCAGCGGTGTGTAATCAGTGTTTCCTGTATTCCACTCAGCATTAGTTGGAGCAACAAAATTGTTGTTAACATACACGTCTAACCGCTGAGGGTTTGAGTAAAATACAGCCACCCGAACAGCCTGTGGAGAACAGAAGTCCAGTGTTGAGTTCAAAGGTTCAGGACAAAGCAGAATTCCACTAAAGTCCATACGGAAGTGTGATAAATGTATAGTTGGCTACGAGATACCATAGATGTTTTTCTATAATGTTTTCTGGAACATTCCCTCAACCAACAATAAACATTCATACAACACAAATGATGCGATGGTTTGAACCTTTTATGTTGTCATTTAGATGTAGCATCTATATAATGACTAACCTCTGTAGCTTTAGCGTTTAGCATCATAAGTCTCAGCTTCTGAGGGGTTGTGCTGGTGAAATAAATGTCAAAGTTCTTATTGGTGGCCACAATGCTGTGGAAGAGAGAGATTCTCTTCTGACAGGTGTAGCCCGCGCACCAGCCGTGGTCTTGTGGGCCTGTAACAAAAGAACTTCTGTAAAATCATACAATTATTACTGATGATGTATCTGACAGTATAGTTGCTCATACCATTCAGCAAATCTACGTATGTGTCTCCCAGGACGGCCACAGGTGACAGACGTCTCGTCTCTGTATCTGCATCCAGACTCTCTATCACCAGCATCTGGTAATTGAGCCCAAAGCACTTGTAGCTCTGCCAGGAGTTCATGTATGTACAAGACTGTCTGATCACACCTGCACAGGTCACACACACACACACACACAC
>JAZGTK010021501.1:0-10592 GCA_036877625.1 Ambastaia sidthimunki
CTGCACTGGTCGTAGCTTTTGCTCAATTTAACTCTCAATAAAACGGAAGCGTTACATATGTCCCATTGAACACAAGGACAGAAACTCATAAAAGCAGCGTCCTTAGAAATAAAGGGGAAAGGAGAGCGCCTGGAGTCCAAATTGCCACATAATCCTTGAAGCTGGGCTTTAGCCCCCACCTCCACCTTTTCTCCTGCTGGCATTAATATCCGTTATAGCTCGACGGTAACCCTTCTCCACCTCATCCGCAGATAAAAAAATATGGATGCCGGAATGAAGAAAACGTGCTTTAGGTGATTCTGTGTGCTTGTGCAGATTTATGACACCTTTTAGACATAAGAAATCTCACAGCTGACCGTGAAAAGTTAATGAAGTGTGAGTATAATTTATTACACCTTAAATGTCACAAAATGCCCTATTCTGTGAGTCTCCTGTATAATGCAACAGGAGGAAGTGGGGTAAACTGTCTTGCCCCCTTAATATTAAAAACCATCATTTTGGTCACATGACAAAATGATCATGGGGCTACCTGTGACTGAGAGATGCACATGAGGAAATTCTTATACTAAAACATTATGTATTTGACCGGTCAAAACAGGGTTTTTTTAAAGCTCTGACTTTAGCTCCCTTTTTTAAGCCTTGTTTAAGCCTCCAAATGCAGAAAAAAATATTACAAATATGATAATCAAATAATGATGTTAAAATTAGTTTCACTCTATTAAAATAAAAAAGACTTTTTTTGGCTAGTTTATGAAAATGCAAATAAATGGGATTGTGCATTATTATCTATGCAGTGGAAGTTATTCTGTTTAACTTGATAGCAGCCATTCTAAAATACTTTTAGTGTTAGTCTCATCTCTATTTCTGCTCTTTTACTACACTGTGCTTTAAAAAACTTTGCAAACAATTACAGAGAAACCATTAAAGAACTCACACCTACATTGGCATGTTGGAACAGAATTCACAAGGTTTAGCTCCTGTACTTACAGAAACACGGCTTTGAAAAGAGAGAAGTGTTTTAGGATAGGCCAGACAGCGTCACCCAGCTAACAGGGAACATTGGCTAACATTCTCTAATTGTTTGTCAAAAACATTCTTGATGTAATGGTAGTGGAATGTTTTTTATTGTTATGTCATAAATCTAAAACGTTATTCTTAAGTTGTTAGTGGAACGCTTTGAAAACACTACCGAATTTTAAAATTACCAAGCAATTACCAAGTAATGTAAATAATGTAAACCAAGCAATTACGTTAATACAAAGTCTAAAAAACTGGACCTTTTTAATGTGCCTAGAACTTTTATATTTTTGTTACTTAATAGAAATGTTAGGAAAATGTTCTTAAAACCTTAGCTGGGCTGTCTTTTGTAATACTGAGAATATACTGCAGTGCTGTGTGTGCACTTGGTTGTATGGTACTGTAAGGGCTGGTTGGTAACGTACTTAAGCAGCTGGCAGTGTTTTCTATGGCTTATGCGAAACTCCACAGCAGAGAAATTGGCATCTGTGTTTGTGTTCCACAGGAACTGGTGTGTGACCGTCTTTTGAGTTTGACAAACTTTATTGATGGAGCAAGCAAAGTATAAAATGTGTTTATGATTGGAAAGGAGACTTGCACAGCACTCAATGTCCTTTGTGGATTTTGGACTCGGTTCAGTCATTGTTTTGGTCCTGTGCCTTCATTGTGATGTATTTTAAAGGTGCACACAGTGGACAATAGAGGTTAAGATGGGTCAGTCGTGCTGTTGGGTTGTTCAAAGAGAGAGTTTCTGTTTGCACTTCTTCCTGCAAAAAGAATTAAGATTACAGATCAAAATAAAAGATTTAATACAGCTGTCAGTTGTAGATTTCAGAGTGTGGTTAAAAATGTGTGGAGGTAATTAAACTTGTTTTTTAATTTAGGTGAGTGGCCTGTTTTAAGTTCCTAGCACATGATAAATGCCCAAAAAGTCTAGGCTTGACTTGAGACTTTATGATATTGAATCTATTAACCATATAACAGAGGATCAGTGCCCTGTATTTTGATCAGGAAACAAAGAAATCAAACTTAGTTAAAAGTAATGTTTCAGTTTAAGGTTATCAGAGACATGTTGTGATGCCAACTAAATGTAATATAGGATATATCTTACACCAATATCTCAGATATTTGATTTTACCATACTAGACTCATGTCAACACATTTAAGTTTTGTGGCCCCTCTTTTAAAGCAGTGTGTATTTTGCTGTGTTACCTGACCTGTATTTGTCCATTGAAAGAACTTTACAGTGCATCTATGCACCATTTAGTCCATCTATACCATTTAAATGTAAAGTTGATTAGAGTAAATATTTAAAATGAAAACTGAGGCACAAGTTAAAATAATTTTCTGTGGGAACTGGGCTCTTATTCTTACTGTATTCAGCAACACAACCTTGGAAACATTTCACTAATTACCAATCACAAACTTTTATTATTATTCTCATGTCCTTGTGAGTCCCACAGTAAAAAATATTGCCATTGTAAGTAACATGACACATATCTAAAAGGCCAAATGAATATTAATCGCAATAAAATGTTCACTCAGAAATAAATGTATTTCATCAGTTAACCTCGTGTCATCGTTTTGTACCTGTGGAAAACAAAAAAGAAATTAAAAGTCATTTGCTGGTTGCTTTTTCCAAATATTTTCAGTGAATGGGGACTGGAGTTTTCAAGTTTTAAAACTGACACAAAAACACTGTAAAGTATCATTAAAGCGGTCCATATGACTCACACACTATGCTTGAAGATTTCCAAAGCCTTTCAATAACATGGCACTAACAATTTCTATTTTAAGGTGAACTATTCCTTTAAGATTATTAATTCATAGAAAAATAAATAAAAATAACATGTTTACCTCCTTTCTCTTCGGTACACACTCTGGTTACACAGAAGACTCATTTTTATTTAACAATTTGTGACTGAATTTGTGTTCTGCTTGTTTTCGGCAGGTACCACAAGGCAGCCTCGAGAAGGGGAGGTTCCAGGCGTGGACTATAACTTCATCAGCGTGGGGGAGTTTCGTGTGTTGGAGGAGAGCGGACTGCTGCTGGAGAGTGGAACCTATGATGGTACGGAACAGTGTGTAGGAACAGAGAGTCAAGGATCATTTCTGTGGGCATCTTAAACAGTTGCTTTCTGAAGGAACCAGACTGGCCTTTCTAGAAGCAGAGCACTTGCTGTGTCCGCTTCAGTTTTAAGGCTTCGGTTCTGCATTAATGAAACGCTGCAGCAGTTGTCATGATACCTGGCAGCTGTTTTCTGTCACCAATCACAGTTCAGTATGCAAATAAAGACCAGAGATAAGACCGTTTGTGAATAATACAAATGCAAATATTATAGTTTGCGAATTATATATTTTGCAACTATTATAATTTGCAAATGTTATAGATTTTAAAAGACAAACATTCAATAAATTTAGTTAATGGAAGATTTTCGAACTTTTGTGTGAAATAAATACATAGTGAGAACGACTACAAATTCCAGCCAACAATCAACACGGTGACCTTCAATGATTTAAACCTTTAATTGAGACTGTATGCGGAAAACAAGCGAGGAAGAATAGAAAAAAAGAGGAGGAAGAGCAGGAGGATTAGAAGGAGGAGGAGAACAAGGAGAAGCAAGAGGAGGAGGAGGAGGAATAATGAAGGCTCACCAGCACTGTAACTAGGTCATCTCAGATGATGTTAGAACATTTGTTCACTGGTAATGCGCTGCTCTCTTCTTCTGTGCATTAGCGCACCAGACACTCGCGTGGGTTACATTAACTCTGCAGCAGTCACTTCCTGATTCACAACGTGTTTATATGCTAATTAAGGAAGACAAGTGTCGTTATTGCGTAATTGTTTATGTTGTATATAGATCCTCTGAAACCTTTGAATAGTTCAGGCCAGAGGGCGTTCAAATGTGATTCACGTCATCAGTAAAATATCTAAAGGTCTGAGTTATTACCGCCGTAGTCTCTCAGCCAGAGAGCTCCTCGCTGGTAAACGGGGTAAATGTGTGGTGAAGTTCTGACCCGTGAGTGTGTGGGAAGGTGGCAGGTCTGGCTAATGATCCCTTGATGAGTCACCGAGTGGCCTTGTATAGTGGGAAGGTTGAGTTGTAGTTCCCAGGGTAATAGTAAATCTGTTGTATGTCGATGTCACATGACTTGTACTTGGGCGTTTCCTTGTACATGAAACACTTCTGTTCTTCTGTGACTCTGCTGTGAGGTTTCAGCTTGATGATCATTTTACACTCGTCAGTTTTGGTCGGTTAGCGCTTGTGCAACATGTAGTTAAGCGAGAGGCGGGTACGATGTTTGAAACTCGTATAATTGATAGAAGCTATTTATTTAGACTATAGTGCTTGTATACATGCTTGTTTAGAAGGTCCCATGATACTTGTGAGGTACACGAATGTTACCAAGCTTGGGTGGTTAGTGGAAGTCATATATCGTGTGTTTAGATGGTTTCTCTGAGGTGCAGTTGCCCCAAATTGAGGAGCTACACTTACAAATAAACATGATGCATTATAAAACAAATAATTAAACCAGAAATATAGCATAAGCATAATTTTCAAGGAAAGGTTTTTACAAACTGGGTTATAGATTATAAAACAATATATAGTGCCTTTCAAAAGTTTGAAAACACCCACCCATTCTTTATGAATATTTTTTTTACATTTTAGAATAATAGTAAACTATGAATTTCTGTCAGGCCATACTTTCCTCTGTGAACCGTTACTGTAGTGTAGAGAATTGGTAAGAGTGTTTTATACCGTCTCTTGGTTTACAAGTAGAATAAAAGATGGCGGCCCGCTTTCACTGTGTGTGTGAAACAGGAAGTCCATCTTTTAGATCTCTTGTATTCCTGAGCCTTGCCTCTCAAAATACCCCAGTAGCAGTTTACCTTATAAATTTAAGGTCATACTCTGAGGTAAATAGTGTTTCTGTGTTACTCTCCAGAGTAAAGTTTTGCTGTTTTGAGGCTAAAAAAATAATTGACCAGTTTTTCAACATTCCTGAAATATGATGTAAGCAGTGGTAACTGCTTTGCTCACCAGTGACATGCCCCAAGTTTTGTGGTAAAAATGCAGTTTCCTGTTAGTTGGGTCATGTTTTTTGGACCATAGTGACTAAAGTAACAAGAACATGCCATTTTAATCCCTAGAGAGAAATGTTTTCTCAGCAATTTTGCTTTGAATCATTATTTCAGTGTCAGATAGTGAAGGACATGATCTTCATTGTGGCTTGGGTGGACAAACATCACAAGCAGCTACCACCCACAATTCCATGAGAGGTGAGGAATGCGGACAGTGATGTCAGACCTTCTCTTCCTCTCTGTCTACCTGAAGGGTCATCTAGTTGTCTTACTCTATGTCAGAAGAGCTGCTTGAGAAGCTCTCTTATCTCTGGATGAGACCTCTTCAGGTTATGTAGATCCTCAGTCAGGAGGACTGAGCAGAAAAATCCATAATAGGGTTCTGCGTGACTTTGGCTTGATTTTAAAATCACTTTAAAATGATGGATTATCAGACCAGTGCCATCTACAAACACATGCCATAGCGTTCCTCAGAACTAACTTGGCTTTTAACCAGCTTAGCCTATGATCTTTGTTAGTACCTAAACAGAGTCACCACAGCTGTAATTCATTTCATTAACTGTAGCAAAATAAATATTTCATAAACATTTTCTGGCTATTTTTTCATCAAAGGGAAATTTCTTCATTTATGCAGACCATCACAGTCGAACACCTACTGTACTGTTTTAAATAGATGGCATGACTTTCTCAAACTCAAGAGAATTAATAGTCATTACATAAACCAGTTATAGTGCTAAACTGCAGAAGACGCTCTTTATCAGACTTTGGAAGGCTCATATTCAACATAACTGTGTGTCCAAACAGCATGTTTTGATTTGTGTTTTTGGTCCAATGATTTTGTCATTTGTACTGCAAGCTGCTCTGGTTGGTTTAAGGATCGAGATGAGTCAGCTTGCGTTTAATCCAATTTTAAGGGTTGTGTGTACGTTAGAGCGGAAACATCATTCCAGGGAAAATTTCAGTGACAGGTCTGTATTCGCCGTGCTAGTTGATCGTCACAGGTGAATTGCAGCCCTCCATCAGTTCATCTGCGATGTGGGAGCAGACATCATGTTATTTATTCGACATGAGACACTCACATTTTAAATAACTACCTGCTATCAGCCGTCTCTCGTCTCTCCTGTGTGCTATTCAGCGTGAAAGGAAGATGGTTTCAAATCATCCCTCTTCCTCCCGACAGCGGCCGGCCATCACCCACAGATTAATGCTAACAAATATCATCACGCGTCTCTGCGTACGACCGTCCCCTCAGCCTTCCGTGTTTTTTCTGCTCATTAATCAGAGATGGTGCATTGCGATGTTTACGAGCGATCCATCACGCTGTGGCCGCTGTTTGACAGGGACCCCGGCGGCTGTGACATGCCATGATTGTGGTCATGATGTGATCGCTCTTTTCTGCCGTGTGGCATGCGCAGGTATAATTAAGACGGTACCTGAGAAACTCAAATTTATGATAGTTTTCTGATAAGCGGAGGGATGTTTGTCACTTAATGACTGCATAAATAGTCGGCCATGCTGAAAATAGTTGTTTTGAGGGCCCTAATTCATGTAAATGCTAGCAGATTATCCCTGTGATTTTTGTGTGTGTTTTGAGGGTTCCTATATACATACAAGCATTGTGTTAAGAGCTTAAAGGTTGTGGGTTTGATTCCCAGGGAACGCACATACTGATAAAATACATACCTTGTAACACACTATTAGTTGCTTTGGATAAAATTGTCTGCCAATGCATACATGTAAAAATATAGTGTTATAATTTAATTGATTGTTATATGAGATTGAAAAAACTGTGATGGTTTCTTTTATAATTATAAATAAGGTTATACTCAGACGTACACATTAAATATAATGTATTTGTGTCAATTATGTAGTAGAGGGCGCCATACATGTTTTAAACTGTCTGTTTATGTGGCATTTATTAGTGAATGAATGTAATAGGCCATGTTCACAGCTGTTTGTGGTAAGTCACAGCATAAACAGCCACACTGTTAAACTGCACATGGAGTCTCAGTCCTCCTCACTGACTGTGTAAACTGTTCCTCACCCCATGGAATGCTGGGATACCACTCTAGAGGGTGTCAGGCGTGATATTATGGACACATATCCTTTTATTTCTACTTACTACTCCATAGCTGTCACGTTGTGTTCCTTAAAGCCCTTTCTTTAAACTTTGCGGTTACAGTAGCCATTTTGCATTTTGTCTACGTTCCTCTGCTTTTAAGAAATCTGGTGTGGACACTCATGAGAAGTGTTTTGGGTAAGCAGATTTATTGCATGCATGATCTGTCGACTGTTGACAGAGGTGATATAAGATGTTTACAGTGCACAGTTCTGGTAAGCCAGCGTCCACCTTGTGTGCGTCTACGGTACGTGATGTTCACAGAAGTCAGTTCTGCTGAGAATCGTCCTGCTTCTCTTAACAGATACATACAGTAGATTTTGATTCTCCAAATGCGTTGTTTAAAGTAAAATCTTCCGCTCCCTAATCGCCATTTAAGAGTTAAGACAGTAATTAATAGGCCTGCGTAGACAAATTCTCTGTTTGGTATTCTCCTTAATATCAACAAACACAGCTGCGAGTGAATTATTAATGCAATAAAGATGTGATTTATTCAAATGAAGGCTTTTATTTAGGAATGCGTTAAAGGCGATTCGTTGTGGTGAGATTATGAAAAACGTTTTATGATGTTAGACATCAAGCAAGATTAATAATGAGAGACTAAATAATGTTTAATGAAGTGTTTAGTGTGCTGTGCTTAAGGCAGTAGTCAGTGCTGTTGTCTTTATGATGGAGGAGCTAAAAATGAAGAATTTGGGAAATCAAGTGTCTTATGCCGCCTTTAAAACAAGAGCCCGGTTTAAAGTCATAACGGTCCGTTTTTATTTCTGTCTGCGTCGCTAAACTCTATAATGTGACAGCGCTTGTAAGTTTGAGTAGTTTGAGATAGCAGGTGATTGACAGATTAATGTTAACATGTTCAGTTCTCTACAGATCCCAAAGCTGCAGAGAACTGCGAATGAATCAATAATTTTCCAAGTTCTCTCTTTTCTCCCGTCTCATTCTGTGGAGTAGCCTGTGTTTTCCTAAATTGTCAAAGTAGGTCAGCAACTTCCACCAGAGAACGACATAAAATGTTACACCGGTGTAGATTCCCATATGGTCTAGCAATACCTCTCTTACCCCAGGCAGACATCCAAGGTTCAGGACTATAAAGCTTATGAGACAGACCTCCTGGCTCTCAGAGAAGCAGAAGCAGCCACACACCTATTCATGGGGTACGTTTAAATTGCTTGATAGTGCCCTGCAAAGTCGTCTTCACTAGAAATTTGGCCATTTTATAGTTCAATCACAGTCCATGATTGGGTTAAAATGAGCAAAAATCTGTTATAGAGCAAGTACATTGACAGATCAGTGTTGAACTTTAAGTTTCCTTACTTGATTCACAACGTAAGTTTATAATAATGATTCAACCTATTTAATAAAGAGTATGTTAATGACTGTGCAGTAGTATGTTTTAAACAGAGATGGCAGTAGAGAGGCAAACATTACAGCTTAAGTAAGATTCCCAATCATAAGCAGTCATCTGTGAACAAGAATGGTTTCTCATTTACATGCAGTACATAAAAACATATTTTTATAAATAAATACACTTCAGTATATTATATGACTTTATGCTGTCTTCAGAGTCTTCAAAGTATCTTCCTATATCTTCCAAATAAAGAAATTTTAGAAAGTGAAGCCAAGTTCCACAGATATTCCCTGCTCAGTGTGTAGGGAGCAGTGACAACTACATAGGGACTTTGTGTGAATTAGAACGCAGCTTTAATCTCCAGTGGGGAACCGTTTCCAATAAACAACAATAAAATAGCAGAGCATCTTGGTAACAATAAAATAACCTGCATCTTGGTCCAGAGGAGCAGTGCAGGAAGCTGAGCCGCAGTGTTGACGAACAACAAACGAGACTTATGAGCCTCACTGAACAGTGTGAGGCCGCAGGATATATTGCGAGTTGTGTATCATTACAGTTGCTGTTCTGCAGGTTCAGCGACTGGCGAGCCTCTGAGATGTGATGTTTTAGGAGCACCTTTAAATGTGCCTGCGGTTTGGGTTTGGTTTTTAGACACATGACACATCTGTGAAATACGTTTGAGAAAATGACAGTAGAGCTACCCAAAGCTTTGGCTTAGCAGTTAGCAGCATGTGCTCTGACACGTTGAGGTGTGGCGGCCTTGCAGGCAGTGTGAGTTTGAATCTGACTCTTATCAGATCTGAACCCTGTTCTTTGCATTTTCATCACTCATATATCTAATAATAATACAATTATATTAAAAACATTTTCTCTATATAAAAATGAAACATTTATATATTAGTATGGATTTCATATCAGTGAAGTCATCACCTTTAACTCACCTGTGTTATCTTTTTTCTACAGGCAATTATTATGGCACCCCAAAGCCACCTGCAGAACCCAGTCCAGTGCAGCCAGACCTGGTGGACCAGGTTCTGTTTGACGAGGAGTTTGACACAGAGGTTCAGCGCAAACGCACCACATCTGTCAGCAAGATGGATAGAAAGGACAGTGCTGCTCCTGAGGAAGAGGACGAGGAAGAGAGGCCGCCCATGGTGAACGGACTCACAGGTGAGACAGACTAAACAGATGAGTTACAGTAACCAATTTTAACTGTAATATATATTGTTGTAGTACTGTAATGTACCGCACAGAATTATTTTTCTGGATAGGAATACAAAAATCAATACTGTACAAATGGGTAAAAATGCAACTCAGCATAGTTGAAAGATTGGTAACTTCTGAAAAATTTGTTTGGTAAGTGATCCTGTTGCAACGGTACTCCATTAAGTGTCATATTTAAGCGTTACGCTAATGCTAGTGTATTGGTGCTGTTGGCAGTTTGCCTGTTATTACTGTTCTTGTTTTTTCTTCGTTCTTGCAAGCTAAGCATTTTGTATTAGGTAACTCGCAGGAAAAAAACACGGAAGAGATCAGATTGAGAAATCATCAGATTCAGATGATATCCGAGTTAATTCAAATCATTATTTTTACAGCTCCATTTAATGTATTTTAACAATTGTCTTATTCGTTTTTACTGTTCTCTCTTAAGCAATTTTAGGAGAAACATCTAAGTCAGAGCTGATACTTAATTTAAACGTAACTGAGATCCCCATCAAATCGCCTGAGCTTTAAGAGAGCAGCCTCTGAGAAATAACGTTTTTTTCTTCTGGGAACACAGATTCTGTCAGAAGGTTTGAAGTTGCAACACATGACACACGCTTCACAGAGGCTGTGCAGTTGTTTGTGTGAAGAGGGTAGAGCACAGCTCTGTGGTGCTTCAGTGCTCAGGGCTGATGTGTCCGGTGTGTGCTCTCCACATGCCGTTTCCTATCACTCAGGAAGTCAATTATCTTTTAGTGGATCGGGTCAGAATGGGTGGCTGGGACGGTTTGCCCTTAAGAACTCCAGTGTAATAGTGT
>JAZGTK010021502.1:0-10592 GCA_036877625.1 Ambastaia sidthimunki
AAAAAAAAAAAGTTTTGTGCAAAAAGCCCTGATAGGGAAATTTTATATTATGCACAAGCTCCACATTTAGATTTATTTTGCATTTATGATCGATATACATACAAACTATCAGAAATCGCTCAGAATTTTCTTTGAGGAGTCTTTTTGTGTACATAAGCATCACTTCTTTACATCCTCTTCACTGTCATTGTCTTATTTCTTCAGAGTAAAAGGAGTAGTCTGATCTTCTGAATGCTCTGATGCTTCATAAACATCTCACATAATATAATGCCAGTCACTGTCAAACTTATACTGCAAGACTGATGGAACCATAAGGGAAAAGAACAAAAAACAAGAGAGAAAATATATGTACCTTTGATGGAAAAATAAGAAGAGTCAGAGAGATGCAGAGATGATGACAGCAGGCTGTAACTTTGGCAGGACACGAGATGACTTCTCTGTAGTGGGATTTTATAGAAATTCATAGCTTCAAAGCTCTCATAGCTTTGTTTATGACAAATTTGAATAAATGTTTGAGTTACACTGCAGAAATATCTGTCTTGTGAGTGCATGCGCGGGCAGTAACCCTCAACAAATGAAATCTATAAGTGTTGTTCAACCTCTTTCAGGCCAAGGACCGCTTGATGGATGAAATCAGTTATCATATAAAACTGAGTGTTGTGTTTTTAGCCTGGTCTATAATAACTACATTATACTATATCTAGGTATTTACAGTACTTTTACGGGACAGTTGTGGCCTACTGGTTAGTGAGTCGGGCTTGTAATCAGTAGGTTGCAGGTTCGATTCCAGCACAGGCAGGTAGCAACTGAAATGCCCTTGAGCAACGCACCTAACCCCTGATTGCTTCCCGGGCGCTGCAGTGATAGCTGCCCACTGCTCCAGGTGTGTGTGTGTTCACTTCTTACTAGGGATGGGTTAAATGCAGAGGTTATGGGTATATAACTGACAAAAACATGTCACTTTCATTATGAGTATGTATGTTCAAAGGCATATGCTTGTATAATTTAATTTTAAATAAAAATAATGTGGATGGAATCTCTGTAGCCAAAGCTTCTTTAGCCTTGGTTAAAGTTCATTTTAGAAAGCTTAACACTGTATTTTTGTTCAATGTATATTTGATTTTTTCTCCAATAAAAGAAAAAAGTTCAAAACAATAATTGGTAGACCCCCTATTTTAATTCCTCTACATTTATTTAAAAATGTATTTCCTTTAATCTTAATGAAATGTGTTCATATAGGAAATGTTAAAGTGCATATTGTTATATGACGTGCAAACTTTCTTATCTACATTGTATACTAGCTATTTAACACATTTTCTTTATGTTCTATTCAACATTGATTGTATACAGTGACTCAGTGTGTTACATCACACTGACTCAACCTACAGTACAGATGCGCTAATCAAATACCAGTCAAAACAACACACTGTGCCTCACTAAAGACTTTCTGACAGCTACTATAACTTATACACAGAAATACACTAGTCTTTCTCCGTCAGCTGCTGTTAAATTTCACATTATCTGTTATATGTGACATGGCAGACCTTAGCAGACAGTCTGTACTTATTTTCCTTTCCTGTCCTCAACTGCAGCTTTTTCCACAGTGCCTTTTAAACCCCTCTATCTGTTTTTTTATTTCTAATATTTAGTGATGCTGTAAAATCCGGAACATAGAAAGAAATGCGGCCTGTTGGGGAGCATATGTGCTCTGTATTGGAACTTGTATACAAGCATTTGAATCCAGCTTGGGTCGTTTCTCTCTCTGTTCTGTTAATCTGTGAGACTTCAACTACAGTTCCTTTGTGTTTTAAATTTCTAATGTAGGCATCATACTATATCTATTATGTTAGCGCCCCCTTCATATAGCATAAGGTATTGCGACCATGTAGAACAATTGCTCCTCAGAAATGTGTTCTTTGATTCTGTTCTTTGATGTGTTCAGTAATAGCTGGTCACCAGCTGTGGCTTTGAACAGAAGAAGTTTGGCGAGTTTGTTAAAAGTTTTGTCTATTTGTCTTTGAGCTGTTTCACTGAAAAGACTGTGAGTTAAACTTTCCCTCCACAGGCTACTAAATGGTCTTTTGATTAAGTCAGATGTGGGATACTGGGGATGAATGTTAAACAACTCTGGAAGCTGTGGTAGTGTATATCTTAATTTGAACAAAAGTTGATATATCAGTGTGCTACATTCAACTCTAAATAAAGAATTAAGAAATTGAATCAATTAAAGAATTGATGCTTTCCTGTTACAGCCTACCTCAGGAAGGTGATGAAATCTGTAACAGTTTTCTTGGTCTCTTTTCTTTATTGTCATGCATCAGCAAAATTTCGCATCCACACACACACACACACACACACACACACACACACACACACACAAATATGCTCCCTCTCTTTGTATTACTCTGTTCACTAGAAGGAGAATAATCAGGCCTTCAGAACACCCTTCCTTTTGAAATTACAAAAACAACTCCCTAGTGAGGTGCAATGGAATTAGACTAATACATCATAATAGATAGCATAAGATTAGCAAAGCTGGCTGTTAATGAATGCCTTTATTTGGCTGTGCTCTTTAGAGAGCTTGACCTTGCAAGTGGAGTTAATACACACGCTTCCAAGCCCTGAGGGACTTAAGATTATGAGAGAGAGAGAGAGAGAGAGAGGGAGAAGATGCAGACTTCAGAATCAAACAAGAATAAAAGCAATGAACGGCAATTTCTGCCTCTAGGGAGTAAATAGTGTTCATAGTTTCATTGAGAAATAAAAATAACTTTAATTCATATTCCACTTATCTCTAGTCGCTACTCTGGTACAGTATTATTAATAACGGTCTAGTTATTTATACTTTAATTGAATTTAAACTCTCTAAAAAATATATTATTCATAAGAATTATATGAATGGCAATTATAAGAATTACCAAGGTCATAAAGTTATATTTCCCCATTATGTGAATACAGAAAACATCCAAAAACAGGGCCATATCTTTAGCCCCTGTACCACAATTTTGACTTGTATAGCTAAATTATTGCTAAACTTTTATATCTAAAATTAAAAAGATAGCATACCAAGTTCAAGTACACAAAGAAGCTGCTGGTGTTATTACACAAACACTTGCATTAAGCTAACAGCTGGGTCAGTATGTAAGTGTCTGTGTGTGCATCATCCATGTAATTGCTTTTATGTCCTTGAAAACCGCATCTGTTTAATATACACTGTTAGCAAAAACAGACCTGAGCAGCAGTTGCAAATGTACATCGCATTTGTGTTCATCCTTGTACATTCGCTTTATTAGACATTATGTAACTTCCAGTATCACTATTAAATTCATTGTTCTGTTGTATAGAGGATGTGACAATCTTCTGACTCACATAAGGAAAGAACAGAGATGTATTAACTGAAACGATCTGTTGAACAGGATGACAGACTTTATTATTATATACAGTATATTTTTCTTTTATGATCCTGTGGAGGAGGATTTATTGAAAAGGCATTTCTGTGATTTTGTCTGTGGTTTAGGAGCGAGTCAGGAGTAAGACATAAGATTTAGGAGCTTGGTTATGATGTTATTTTACATTAAATTTTAATCAAAGGTTTACCCTTCTGACATTTCTCACCCCCCGTTGACTGCTTTTTATCACGGACACTCAAATTTAGTCAGAGCAGCATAAACAAAACAGTTCTGAGGGTATTTTGAATAAAAAAAATCTAACCGACCTATTCATCAGGATACCATTCTGTTAATATTTAACAGTATATGTTTAGAATATTCAATATATCATAATTATTGAATAAAAGCAATTGAAAAAAATGTACACAGTTAAACAATCCCAGTGTTACAATTTTAAACTTTATAGAGTCTTTGTAAGATTTTTTTTTGCCTCGTTTTCCGGCACATTTCCTCTTTCAATTTTCTTTCTCTTGCCCTGCAGGGGTAAAATGATTTCTTTTGTCCTTTCTTAAGCCTGTTTTAAAAAGCTGCCAACCTTCAGCGTGTTTAACCATCTATGCTGGCCATCGCAAAATGTTTCTCTAATAGATGCTCTTTGTAAGTGTGTGTGTGTCAAGGCAAAGCATGAGTGAAGGTGAGAATATGACATGCCAATAAAGTTTCAAACCACTGAGTGAACAGTATATGGAAACCGTGGGGGTCCAGCTTTACTGAAAGCCTTCATAACCAAGACCACTACTATGTTGCTGCTCTTTGTCAACTAACAGTGACCTGAAGCGAATGGACTGCATGAACAACACTGACCTCCAAACCTACACTGTGTAACATGATGTAACAAGTGTCCTTTAAACTATAAGAGCAGCCTCAGACCTTGCAGAAGACAGTGAGTGACAGAAACAGTACAAAGATCTCTGAGGTTCTTACATCACCAATATTATGTAATTCAAAAATCACAATTCCACAAACTGCCCACTCTTTCCACCTATTCCTTTATGTTTTGACCCACAAAGAACAGCTTGCCTAAAAATAAACACATTTGATTTCCCTGGCACTTTAAGTCAGTTACAGAACTGTTTCTATAACAACCGTACAAGGTCTGTTTGAGGTGAAGGAGTTGTGAAGGTCTGGCTGTTTTTAGGATTGGATGATAGGAAGGGACCGGTGTGATTTGAGTGATTGGACTGCCAATCCCTGGTGATTGCCAAGTGGAAGCTACCCAGAGGGAAAAATGTTGCTCTGAGAAGTTATTAACTTTTTCTCAGTTGCTTCTCCTAATAGACAAAATAGACAAAACCAAATAGACAAAAACTAATTAATGTTCAGTAAGATTTATGGTTTAGTTCAGATGATTTGGTTTTGGAAAAAAATTGAGTTCATATTGACATGTTTGAACTTTCATTAAGTCCTAGCAAAGACATTTTGGGACATTATTGAAATACCTGAAACTCTGCCTGAAGAGATACATGGGAGATGACTGAGGTACATTTCTTAAGCCAAAATTATGAATAAAAAAAAATCTATTATTGCTCTCCATTTAACCTCATTGCTTCCTGAAGAGAAACCTTGAGAAACCCTGGAGAAATACTGTTTTCTGGAGACTTTCCCACGCGCATAATGATCTTAACATGAAATTTTGGTAGACCTTTTATTAGCATCCACGGATGATAATTGATCAAAATGTGTGAGAGAACTTGATTGGTTGTGTAGCAGCTGCAATTATTTGCTGTATTCTCAGACTTCTGGTTTTAAGGCAGGCAAAAAGCCTGTCAAAATGCCTGATCTTTAAACTTATTTGCATCCACTCACTTAGACGTTCAGCCCACGCTCAATTTACCACAAGGTACATGATAAACACTCTCAGGAGAAACGCAGTGTCAGTCCCTTTTGCATGCTGCTCAATGACTCATCGTTGTCGCTCCAAGACGCTGTTGCCAGTTGCATCTTTTTCAATGTGAAAAACTACATCTGTTAGAGCCAAAATGGCAGCGCTACATTTGAAGGACGCTGAAGCGGTACCAAAACAGGAAAAGTAAGGCCAAGAAGAGACCCACAGTTGAAGTGGAGTTATGGATGACAGGAATGAACACAGAAAGACAGTGAGGGGGGTGAATGTGTGGGTGAGCACAGTTTGTCTGTTCTCCAGGCATATGTACCCGCTCTCCAAACACTACAAACACATACAGCCCACGCATGAAAAGACTGAGTGGGTACTTGGTATTTACAAGCCTGAACATTGTGGACTAATTTTGGCTTAAAGGGGAGAGAATGAAAAAAGGAAAAGGAAGAGGACTGGCTATTTAAGTCAGAGAAATCTCTTTACATAGTAAAAGCCATCTGTATCCCCCAAAACACAAGTGTCTTTTGATTTAAATTGATCTTTTAAATTTCACAGCTGGTTTGACAGGTACATTTTAACACTCCCAGATGAAGCAGTGTGTTCTCTATGATTCACTATTTTTGCTGCAAAATGCTGTTGTAATATACAATTTGCAGTAATGTACAAAACTAACGAAAAATGCCTATAATGTACAAAACCATTAAATAATCGTGCAAATGGCTAAAAAAGGCTAAAAAATATCAGAACAAATCTGCAATATGCCATCTGAAGTTTACAAAAATAAGAGAAGATCTCTGAATACTTAAATATTACCAACCTATACCTATACCAACTTTATAATTGGTATATAAAATGACTTTTAACAGAACATGATAAAATACTTTGCTTTCCTTGCTTTTATCTCTGTTCAGTTTAATCAGTATGAATATTTAACCAAACACAGCACCTTATATTAACCATTAATATTTATGACTTTCAAAGGTTGTGTTCTCACCTCTTTGACTTGGTTTCAATTACAAACTAGGATGGTCATTTAATATTTAATGCCAATTAGGAAGACATATCTAAGCAAAGGTTATTAAAGCTGCTATAAATACTTTCATATTTAGACAAACAGGAAAAATCTATTTGCAGAGCAATTTGAGGTCAGTGTACATGTGCATGCTGTGATAAGTTTTGTTATTATTGTTGTTAATGCTTTATATTATAAATATGCTTATTTGGTTGTTTTTGGTTTATAGTACACTAGTAAGGTACATTATTTTGTAGCAGATAAATATGTGAATATTATAACAGAATTAGAGACACACATGTTAGAGAAACCAATAATTTGATCATAAAATGGCACATATAATAATAATAATAATAATAATAATAATAAGTAGCACTGTTGCCAAGGTACCTGGTTCAAGCCAAGGCTGAGTTTGCATGTTCTCATTGTGTCAGTTCTGCTTTCCTTTGGGTACTCCAGTTTCCTCCACAGTCCAAAGACATTCAGTTTAGGTACGCTGGATATAATAAAATATCCAATAAAATCGCCCTTAGCAGTGTGTGTTTGCAGAGTGATACTTTGCTGCCCTCTTGTGTGTGAATCGTAACTTCTAAGCAGATGGATATTATGTTCTTTGGTAAAGCAAGAAAACAAAAAAAGGTATAAACCCTCAATGCTGACTATCCGTAAATGATGCACACGTCCTGTGGTTTCATTTCAATGAGTTGTGAAAAAACCTTTAATCTCGGCACTTTTGTACTATGCTATCGCACTGATACTATGAGTATTGTTGTAACGTTTATGGTGAATTGCACGTGATTTTCCTCAGTCGTAAAAGGCTTGATATAAGTGTCTGATAAATTACTAAAATGTTAAAATTTACTCTAAATGCCACAATTTGATCTTGATCCAGTGGTAAATGTGGTAAAAAGGTTAATGTGACAACACATAACCCACATTTTTATTTAAAAATCTTAAAAATCATTCCACAATATTGATTTCAGACTTGACCAAACATGGCAAATATTTAGTGGCATCTAGTGGTACAACTGTGCATGTACTCCGTACCCTAAGTCGTAAAGAAGGGCAAAGATATATGTCTTCGTAGCTTTTTTATTTTCAACCTTCTGTTATAAACTTTATAGATAATAATGCAATTTATTAACACAAATGGGAATACAATCGTGTTATATCTGTGCGTATAAATAAAGAAACAAATGATTATTTAGTTTTTGTACACATTGTAAATACAGGTAAAGACCATAAGATGGCGCTAAATATCCATTGTTATTCAACTCTGTTTTGTTGCTCTGTTTTGTTGTTACTAGATATAAACTGGATCTTTTACAAAGATTGACTAAGAAAACTAAAATTTGTTCTTTTATGTTTATTTTGTCTTTTACTTTCTTTTATGGTCTCCAAATAAAACCCCTCTCTCAAAGTTTACTGACAGTGTCACAGTGGAACCCGCAGCTGAGTGATTGAACATGACGTCACATGAACTTGGGACCTCTTGCCCTCCCCGCCCTCACATACTGCGTACTACAGTGTCAATCTGATCTTACACGGGTGAAGCACATCAAACCACACTTTACTATGAGAGATCGACTACTTTCTGGAGTTTAGAGAACTTTGTATTTTGTTGTTCGTTGCTGGAGAGAAAGAAATAAACAAACGACGGCAACAGTGGGGTTTTAATTCTCACGGACGGGAAAATAGGAGCAGAGATCGGGATTATTTACTTAAAAATTACTCACATAGGTATGCAGAATTTCTTTTAACTTTTTAAGAGGGCGAGCGCTGTCAGATACTGTTTGTTACATGTTATAGAGCGCACGCGGCGAACCGCAGGTAAATATTATGAAGGGAACCTGTTTTTACTATATTCCATTAATATAAAATAGAGAACATACAAAACGTGTAAACTTCACTCAGAGATGCTAACAGTTGCTTCATTTTTAACAGAAATGTTATTTATAAAATGCTAAATATGTAAGAGTTTTGTTGAGTTGAAGTGTGTCGCGCACCATTAAGTTTCTCAGAAAGTTAAACCTGCTGCCGCGTGAACGTTGTTAATAAGTTATTGATAGATACTCTCAGGACACAGTTTAACTTCCACTTCATTTTCCCTATCAGTTTCAGTTTAGACAAGCTTCAGAATGATTTCTGACTGAGATGAGCGGACTCAATATGGATCTCGCCAACGAAGTGGATTTTACTAATAACAACTTTGCTCCTCTCTGGAAAAGACGAAGCGAAAATGACCTGAAGACCAAGCCCAGACCTCTGAGTTACCAAATCGATGGAGTTATCATGACAGACTTTCCTGTGGAAGATAACTGCACCATTACCCTCACTCAACCTGCTGAGAAGATCAGCACCCCTGCATCCAACACTGTGGTGCTAAAACACACTCTGAACAAACCTACAAAGAAGACCAGGGTGGTGAGGAGCATCAGTACTGGATATTTGTCTAATGGACGGTTCTCGCTTCCAAAGTTTACAAAGTCAGAGGATGAGAAAAATTCAGAAACAACTAGTACTCCCAAAACACCAATTAAAAATGGCAATGGCCTTAGCGTGTGGCACGATAAGAATATAAAGGGGCCTCTTAAGCGTCTTTCTAATCAGTTGACCCTTACTTCTCAAAAGGATCAGATTATTTTTGGGGATTCATCTCCAACATCAGCCACAAGTTCACTAAGTTTATCACCTCAAAACTCCATGCATCACTGTTCACCTTCTCGCCAGTCCCAGGAAGTCTGTGGGTTACCCTACAGCAGCTCCCCATCCCACAGTTCCTCCTCCAACCTTAGCATCCCCTCAGACCCCCCAACACCTCGAAGCCCGTCTCCGGCAGAGAGGTCAGGGGAAGTCCTTTTGCAGCGCCAGAGTTCAGGATCATCTCAGGGTTCTGAAGGCAAGCAAGCCACTTCCCCAGTCATACTGAGCACCCACAGTTCAGCAGCACACAAGATGGGCACCCAGCAGATAATACCTCGGGGTCTAGTCTCTGATACACGCTACAGCAAGCGCTCTCAGAACCGGCCAGAGCACATGAGCAAAGGGGGGTTTTTGGACACCGGTAGGAATTCCTTTCGACCCCGAAGTATGTTTGAGACTGGGTCTTCATTTTCCACCAGCAAGCAGGATGAGCTGGATGGAGAGGAGAACCCAGGTTTACTTACAAGAGGCCTGCGCTCCAAATCTTATCGCAGAGCAGTTGTCAGTGGAGTTGATATGGACATGCCATCTTCAGACCTAAATACCAAACGACTGTCCCAGCCTGTGCTGAAAGGAGTTGCTGAGGACAAGGAGAGACTGTCTAGCCCGGGTCAGACCAAGAGCAAGGTGAGAACAGAATATTCTAACTAGTCTTCTGCAGAAGAAAGCAATACTTTATTCAATGTGTGGTTAAAATATGAAGAAAAACTATTTTGTAATATTTACACAAATCGATGGTTGTTAAAATAAGCACGTCACTCACTGAGTGTTTTCCAATACAACAACAGAAGACACAGTTGAAACTTCAGTGTTTTGTTTTGTAGTTATAGAAGTATTGTATTTCACCGCTGTGTGAAAGAGATGGAAGTGGAGATCTTTAAGATGATTATATTGTTTGACAAACATTTTACAGCTTTGCCAAAAGTAATTGCACTTCTACCTTAGAGACACGAATGATACATAGGAATGGCAAAATTTATTTATTGCTTGTGTTGTCTAACATGACATTGAAAAGTAGGGAACTTTGACATATTTCCTCTGACATATTTAGACTGAGTGGTATGCCTGTAACCATAACCAAATATCACTGTCCCCAAATCGTGTCAGGCACCACCATCAAGGCACAAAGGTCACGTATAGGATCAAAGTGGTCAAAGGTTGCATGCAAGTGACAATAGGCTCCCGTCACTTAAGTCCATCCTTCAGAATCGAACATGTCAATGTGAACAATCACAGCACAATTTGTTAGCGTACCTAACAGGCCAATAAAACCAAAGTCCTTTTATGAGAAGAGAACGATGGGAAAGACTAATAGCAGGTGACTTTAGTTGCTGTTATGATGTAGGCCAACACAAGACAAAGTTCCCATGAGAATTCTGTCAGTTTGCATATCACTTAAGGCTTGTGTATTACTTTGTTTTCCCTTATAATAGTTTTGGAACTGTTAAATGCATTCAGCTTGTTTTAAATTATTCAACCTTATTTTAATCCATACCACAATCTGTTACAAACACGAACAGATTTTGTGTTGTTTTAGCTATGGCAAAAATTACCTTGTAATTGGTGTTTACTGGAGGATCAATGGACCAAA
>JAZGTK010021504.1:0-10590 GCA_036877625.1 Ambastaia sidthimunki
AAACCGACTCATCCAGCTGTCACAATGTGTTCTTCATTTAGTGCTGTAAAACGTTGGCCAGTCAGAGATTCCCTTGTGGGGCCCCTTGATGCACAGAAACACACACACACATTACTCACACACACACTGTTGTGGCCGGAGCCGGTGCTGTTGAGAGGGAGTGTATGAGCAGAGGGTAAGCCACAGTGACACTGTGATTGTTCTGAGGTTTAGCACAGGCTGTCTGGATGTTTCAGCTGTGTTCAGTGGCTTCTTTCTGCACCGATCCGTTTTCTGTGTGATGGCTAATGCTCACCGGTGTGAGACCGGCCGTCGAGACGGGACACGAGAACACAGGCGACCCTGAGATGACAGTGTATTTTTTCCTCCAGTTTGTCTCACTGTCTTCATCTCATCCGCTGCGGCTGCTCCACTCGTTCCTTCAGAAAACAGCAGTTCATTCATCACAGCTCTACACCGAGAGGATCAATAGCTGACAGAGTTTGACAGCACTGGAGTTCACGAGGTGAGCTGTCTCGACCACCTACAGTTACAGAACCCGATCAGAATACAGAGGACAGTGCTGCCCATCGGACCCGACTGGACTTGTCATGCTTCTGTCTATGTCTGCAATGCCTGTGGCAGTATTACAGAGAAGAGTCGTCAGGCATCTCCTGGTTTCCAGCGTGCACATGAAGAGGGTTTCTTTGAGACAAAGAGCCAGAGAAACCGTTAATGTTCTGACTGCACGATGAGGAGGATGCACAGTGAGTTTAAAATCACTCATGAAAGACAGTGTGAGGACCCTCATGCTGCTCTTTGTCTGTTGTTTTTGCTGTTCTACTATGGAATTATCCCCTAACACAGAGACTTGCAGCTGTTGTTTTGGTTTGAAAAAAGCCTGACGTGTTTGATGTACTTGTCTTTTTGTTGCCAAAAATCTTCACGCACATGATCTAAACAGATTTAAATGGGTGAGGTCAAAACTGAGATGTTTGGAGCTCATTATAGTGGAGGCTCGTAAGTAGAGGGTATGTTGGCTGTCTTGAGTTATTTATTTCTGGGAGAGAGAATTCAACCCAACCGCACCTTCACTTAAATGAAGACCGGCCGCAATTACACAGGAAGGGAGAAAAAAATGATGCACGTCAACAACTTCCCCCTCAGAAGACATTCCTGGATATGGTGAGTAGTGAGCAGAACAGCACATGCCTGAGAGAAAGAAAAACAGGGTTTGGCAGATATTAGTTCATGTAGATTTGATTTATGAATCTGAGGCTAACAAGGAAGTTTAAGCTTGTTTACACGGCCAGCCCACAAGCATGTATGTGTTAGCCTGTAGATTTGTAGGTCTGTGTTTTTTAGAGTGGGTGTTTTCATTTCCAGTAATGATCCAAAGCAGCTCAAAATTACATAATGCACTTCACCAATGAAGTGTTTCAGGTAGATGAAGTAGACTTACAGCTGACATGATGTTGCTAGAAAAAGACAGAGAGCTTACAGTATGTAGCTTGTGACGTCTGGAGATCTTCCCAGGCTTACTTTTGAGACAGGGCATCCCTGGGACAGCTTGTATCTATGCACACCCGCGGCGTGGACATACGTGTAAGCATGGTCAGTGACATCACAAAGGTAGAGTTTAATGGGATTAGCGGTTGTCCAACAGCAAAATGACTAAACCTATTACCTCACCTGTGTGTTAATACCACATGCATGTACAGCAGTGTGAGGTAACCGACATGCTGTTTACATGCTCTGCACTAATGCAAAGATTCCACTCTGCAGTATTGATGGAAAACACTGCAGGAATTAGTGCCAGAGCTGTAAACCAAGCACATCAAATGCTGGTTGTAGAAGAGTTTTGATAGGCGAGACTGTCTGTAAAGATTGTGAGTTTTGCTATTTGGAGTTTGCTAACCCTAACCCATGCTTGAAAACGCTCGGTGTCATCCGTGACAAAAATGTGCCATGCAGGAAGTTTAACTAGACGTCTCTGAGCTGTCGTTATGCTTGCCAAGTGAGTCTGGGAGATGAGAAACGGCAGTGAGAATGTTAGACTGATTTCCTGTGGAGAAGATTATTAAAACAGTGAGACAGACACTGAAGATGGCAGAACACAGCACCAGGTCACATGAACTGATTAAACCTGCCTGTGCAGAGAAAGCACAAGTGTTGTAGTTCATGCACTCTGAAAGGAATCTGTCTGCAGTCTGAACCTGGAATCTGATCTTCAGTTCATTCAGAAAGACAAGATCTCTAGAAGATTAGTGCTGATGATTTATCTCTTCCTGTAGCAGCACAGGGACCCTTATCAACAGACCCAACACCACACACACAGAGAATGGGCTGGCGTTACAGGTGCCCATGTGTCATGAGATTTCTAAGAAAAGTAGTAGTAACAGAGAGACCCAGATTATTTTACACCTCTTGTATTTCTGTAACCCCAAGACAGGTGTTTACTTACTGACATTTTTATTTAATTCACCTACATTAACTTATTAGTTAGGAGAAGATTACCATCTCTCTCTCTCCCTCCTCTTTCTCTGTCTCTCTCTCTTTCTCTCGCTCTCTTGTGACTGGGTCACCCATGACTAATGTTAATAGCACTGAACAGAAGCTCCATCCCCATCAGCCTGTTGCTGGTGTTGAGGCAGGGGTCGTGGCTTCAGACAGGACAGGTGGAAGTGTTCAGGTGCTGCTGTGATTTGCTGGGGCTCAGGTGTTTGTTTGGATCAGTGCAGAGCGAGACAGAAAATGAGATTGTGTCGTCTCTGTCTCCACTGTAGACATTCAGTTACACTCAAATCAATAGATTCTTCTGGCAGGAGAAAATCTCACATCTCTTGCCTTTATGTGTTCAGAAATATTTTATTTATTTAGTCATCATTGGTTAGATTTGTGACACTATTTTATGTTTGTATTGTATTGTAAAGCTACATTGTTAAATGTGGTTTCTCATTTTTAATTGTTATGATCAAATCATATTACTGAATAAATAAATAGTTTGGTTAAAGCTACAAATGTATAGAAACTGTAAACGGTATTGTTTTAAATACGAGTTAACTGAATACTTCACTGAAACTAATAAACAGTGAAGTTTGGACAGCAGACGTGAGAGTGTTGCCCTCTAGTGGTGTCTATAAAAACAGCATGTACTAATGTCAGACGCCCCATTGAGATATTGAATCAGCCTAGCAACCGTTTTTCAGAAAGCTTTGGAACTGATTCCAGGACAGTTGTGTTTTTGTGTAGTGTGTCAGTGGAGTCTCACATCAGTTCTGTGATGTGATTGGTCAGGCAGACATGTCATTCAGAGTCAGATCAGGTACAATGTAAAAGGTGAGTGAGGTGTCAGCAGATGCAGGTTTTTTGGTTCTCCACTCTTATGGGTGTTTGTTTGTTCTCACAGGCTGTAAACATTTCCTCTGGTGTGTTTGTTTATTCTCAAAGGGAGTTTTAAGTGTTTGGAGAGGCACCAGGTCTGGAAAACAGCTCAGGCTGGTAATGTTTTTATCTCATTGCTTTATCACACACACAACTGCAGACCTGATAGATGCTTATCAGGAAAGATGGGTGCACTTGAAATAAAAAAAAAGCTTTAATGAAACCCCAGATTTATTTGTGCTGTTTGCGGAAGTAAGTGTTGCCTTTATTCGTTCTGATACATAGTTGTACTTGTCTTTCACTGTAAGTGTTGAGTATAGTTTTTCACAGAAAGCCTGTAGGAAGGAACTTTACAACATCTGTTTGCCAGAAACGCTGTAAATGTCAGACTTAATCTGATCTGCTCTTATGTCAGACGTAAAGCTGCTTACGTGTGAGAATTTGAGGCATCAGTGTGTTTTTCTGGAGACGGGCTGAGATTGTGGATGAGGAGCTGCAGGTCTTTTATAAAGAAAAACTTTCAGACTATGATGGACAGTTAACTTTAGCTTAACCTGCTGATGGCTCACTGGGTTTTGACGGGTTGATCCTGCTGGTCCTTTTCTCTGGCCACAATGCTGCTCACTTTGAGATCCATCAGTGCAGATTATACCAGTTCTCATCCTCACCCAGCATGCACCTTGAGATCTTCCATTACCTCAACCGCGGAGAATGCAGAAGACTTCAGTTACCTGCGGCCATGCTGGAATGCAATCATGTGAAAAGTGACAGAGGATATTACCCACAAACCTTTTCACCACACAGGTGCTCTTGATTTTCTGCACCTCACACGTGTGGGCCTCGCTGGAGAGATGCTGTATGGTGACGACTCTTCTTGATGCTGCTTGTGGTTTTGTGTCTCAGCTGTCTGCATCAACTAGCTAAAGGGACAGAAACACAGTGCTTTGACAGATTGAGGGAAGGTGAGAGTTTAGAGTTTCATGGTCTGAGTGCTAATAAGATTACAGGAAGGGGGAGGAGCCAGACGCTGATGTCTTGTCACTTAATGCAAAAGGGGCGGGGATTGTGAGAGTCCAAGAAACGCTTGACATCACAAGACGAGGTTGTTCCTCTGACGGACTCTCATCAGTTATGGATTTACAGAATGACTGTACAGACAATTTCACAGCCCCAGAAGAATCCTTAAGCAGGGGCATGAAACGAAAACGCCTCCTTAAATCCTACAGGTACTGCACATGCTCAGAAACTGGTGTCTTGCATACTGGAGATGTTGTGTTCTGATGATACCTGAGGTTTATTCTGATTGTAGTGTGTTTTCATAAGTTTGTTGTTTTGGTGTTTATAATGACAGATGGAGAATATCACACATTGGTATAATTTGCAGTTTTCTCATTAGACATTTGTGTTAGTTCTCATAAGAACGTCATACAGTAATTTTGTGTAAAACTTTTGCGTTGTTGGCATGTTTACTTTAACCACAAAGTTTCTTGAGATTTGACAGACTCATGTAAGGATGTGGTAAATTGTGCAGTATTAGTTTAAAAGAGGAAACTGGTTTTGGTCCAGTGTGTTGATAATTTGGCCAGTTTCCTTTACAAGAAATTGTTACACAGTGAAAGCATTGCAATAACAAACACATCAAGACAGAAGCAGTTTGCACCCTTCTGTTAGAAGCTTAGACTGATTCTTGATTTAGGACTGTATTTAAATGCTGGTCAGTTAAGTTGATCATTCTGTCTTAACTCCAGTGAATTAGAGAAATTGCCACTACTGAGGCAGGAGTCATTTCTGTGTTCAGCAGCAGAGGGCCTCATACCGTTGAGCTGAAGGTCTTCTGATGTTCAGTGAGGGCTTTACAGTGCATAAAACAACACGTTCACATTTGTACCTCAAAACAAGCCTGAATAAATGAAATAAATACATGGTGTGAAAGTTTAGTGATATTTTTAAGAATTAATGTCACACTATGGTTAACACCTGAGAGAGCTCATCTCAGTTTTCAGAGTGTGTTTGAACTAGCACATGCAAACATCTTGTAGCATAATGATGTGTGTTTGTATCATGTGACCAGCAGTGTGAAGGATCTTAAGAGTGTTGAGATGTTTCTTCACAGAAACACTTTCTGCTAACACAGCTCTGTTTCCTTCATCTAAAGAATAACTGCCTGGGATTTTCCCCTTGTGTGTTCTTACCAGGAAAAGCTGCTTTATTCCCAGTGATGTTAAGAAACTGTTCAGGTTTCCAGGAATGAAATTTTAGCCTGGATTATAGGTTAGTGAGAGGACAAAATTGAAATTCAGCAGTTTGGCTTTTTTAATCACACTGTAATTGTATTTGTCATGCAGGCTGCATTTATTATATAGTGAGTTGTGAAAAGTTTACATTTAATTTAAGGTCCGTCTATAATGTCTTTGTTTATTGTCTTGATATGTGGTGTAGATACGTACTCTCACTATACAGTAAAGCTGGGGAGTAATTTTTTCACGCTCTGTGTATTTGGAGTAATACAATGCACTCATGTGCATGTGTTTATTGCCAGGGTCGCCCACCACAGATGATAAGAGACTGTTTGCAGTTTGCAGACTCTGTGCGGTTGGCCACTATTCAAAGCACACACACACACAGTATCTGTGTCAAAACTGCACTAAAAACTCTGCAGATTTCCTCAGAGTTTTATTACATAATTTAGCTAATCTGATTATGCACACTTTTAAACTGTAAAAAGTCACCTCAGCCGTCCGCTCTGATTCCCTCACTGACACACACACAGAGACCCTGAGGATTTATCCACCCCCCCACACACACATAAACAAACACACACTCTCTCCCACTGCAACCCAGTGAGAAAAAAACTTGAAACGTGATATTCACCCCAGGACGCTTCTGAGAGAGAGAGAGAGTGTGTAAGTGAAGAGACACTGACTCCATCAGTGTAGTTTAAGCACAGAGGTGGATTATCTGTGGAAAGCATGAGCAGGACAGAGTTTGAGGAAGTCTTGAGAAAACGAGAGTGACCACGAGACCAGACAGAAGACGTCTGGCCATGAGTATCATAATGAAACCACGCTCACGGTCCACCAGCTCTCTCAGGAACACAGAGGGAATCTGGTAAAGTCTCACTTACTCTCCATACTGTCTCACCCGCACCTCTGCGCTGTACGTCCAGATGCAGTTTCATGTGTGTGATCTCTAGTCTGTAGTTTTACATTCAGAAATATATTTCAATACGTTGAAAAGACAAATAACACATTAGTAAAATGCTTTAGAGTTTTAACCTGCCATACAAAAGAGTTTCTGTTTGAAAAGTTCTGATGATATCTGCTTTCAGTATTGACTTTTTTACAATCGGGCTGATTGTTAAAAATATGTTAACATTGGCAGACACAATCGTTTGTTAAAGAGATCTCTGAGTTCTCTTTATAATGCATTGACCGGTGTTAACCATGTGTGTGTCCTGTATGTGTGTGAGTAATGTGTTTGTTGTTGGCTAGCAAACCTGTTGCATTAGTGCAGGCAAAAATATCTTGTCCATTGGTCCTTCAGTCCTTCATAATGCTGACAGCTGCGAGCTTGAGTCAGATTTCAGATGTGCCTCGTTCATAACACGAGTTGTCAGGGCTATTTACATCTGTGTAAACATTCCACAGCCACAATAAACATTTCAACAACTATTATAGTGCAATAATTCCTCATGCATGTTGTCAGCTGCATTAAAAAGGATTTTGTCTCACAGCTCTACTCTTGTTGGTGACTTTCCCGTGGTTAGTTGCGTTGTTGTATTGCTTATGATGATATTTAGGAGCAGATGTCCCAGCATGCTCCAGTGCTCATCTCTTTCTCCACTCAGCTCACACCATCACAGGGCTGCATTGTGTTGAAAAACGCACAAGTGCATCCTGTCAGCTCAGTACATGTCACAACTCTGTCCCCCTCTGTGTGCCTGTGTGTGTGTCTCTTCTCTGTGATCTATCCAGCTGCCAAAACAGGCCAAGGGCATCTCTGTCTCCCTCTTGTGTCTTCTGCATCTGTATAAATAAACTCATTGTCGTCTGCGTGCCTGCAGTCGGCCATCAGGTCACCTACAGCCCAATTAGTGAGGCCCCTCCAGCAGTCCCGGACCCCTGTTCTGCGTCAGTCTCCTTCCTCACAGAAACGGGCCGTGGTGGACAGATACCTGCCAGCTCAACCCAAACGTCTCTGGCCTTCCTTCCCTTAAAAGGAAAAGGTGTGGGTGCTCACTGGTGAGGGTGCAGCTGTGGTGATAAAGCGTGCAGTCTTTGATGTGGGACTCATGGACATCTGGTGAGGCAGATCAGATGTGTCAGGCTGCTGAATGAAGGCATTTGTGTGTGTGCTGGTGAATACAGCAGAGTCTTGCTGGTCTTATTGTCTGTTTAGTACAATCAATAAATAGTGAACTCTGATTTTATAAAGGGCTTCAGTTCTCATACATACTGGAATGCTTTTGCAATTTAAAGACAACATGGTATCAAAATTGACCGCTTCATTAATAAATTGAGTTTTTCCATAATAAATAATTTAAAATAATTTTTTAGTAATTTTTCTTATTATAATAAAATAATTTATTTTTATTATGTGATGCAAATAATAGATGGATGTGGTGAGTTTTGAATCTCTCATGCTCTCATGTTGTGTTTGTGGATTGGTTAATAGAGTTCATTACTCTCCCAGTATCAGCTCAGATATCCTCACACACCCGTGAGACCAATAACATTCAAGACAACATCTCTATTTCCCTTCATCTGATGTGTTTAGAGCAGCAGTATTTCACCTGTTTAAAATGAAACTAATGGAGTTTGTTTCATCATGAACATGCAAACAGCATCTGTTAGCCACAAAAATATGATTCCAGATCTCACGTACAGTAAGTACAGACAAAAGTACATTTACGCAAGTAAACGTCCCATCAAGAGCCAAGCAGAGAATGCTTTCCAGTCTCCCTTATGTTTCATTTGACATCAGGGATTTATTTGCTGTTGTTCACCATGCTGGTGCATCCGAGAGTCCCTGACCGTCACATTATGTTTTCACATTAAATGAGCAGATGTTTGCCAACCTTAATCTGGTTATGATGTCATTAGTCACTGAGTTTGTGTAGCATGTTTCTGAGCTGCAGGACAGTAGAGCACAGATTTCTGTATCACCCCTCCATTACTTTATAATGTCAGTCACTCAGAGCTGTGAGCCTTACAGATACAGTATGTGAAATGGCTGAAGTGTAAATGAGGAAGGAAAAGACTTGTGTGCTTGTCTCAAAGAAAGCCACATTATGTGCTACAAGGGTGAGAAAATTATTTCCTGGTAGACTTTCAGATCAAATAACCGAAATAACTGTCTGAAGCGTTTCTGTAGCTCCACTGGTAGAGCTTTGAGTTAGCAGCGCTAAGGCTGTGGGTTTGATTCCCAGGAAACACTGATATACTGATATAAAAAGTTTAGCTTGAATGCACTTGAATGCTGTCAAATGCATAAAAATGTGGCATGTAAGGACAAGTTCATGGTAAATATCAGATTGTTGCTGTGTGATGTGGGATTCATTGTCACAGGATCCATCATTTGTTTGGGGAAAGCAGAGAGGATTGTAGTGACAGTCTGTTTTCTTATCGCACATGTAATGTAAACACAAAGGTCTGGATTGTATTTCATGGACTGGATTGTATTTCATGGACTGGATTGTATTTCTGGATTGCCTTTAGATTGTCAGCAAGCTGACAGCAGTTGTCCTTTTTAGGAGAGAAATTCCAGCACGTTCTCCACGATTACAGACAGTCATTTATTACTGTCAGAACACTGTATCCTGAACCTGTATCTCATGTACTTCATGTCCTCCTGCAGCTGAGGTTTGAGGTCGTGTGGTGTCAGTGCAGGAGAACTCCAGCATGTCTGTTCTTTATCTTACAGTGAATGGAGAGCGTTTCAAACATGCTCCAGTTCCATGTTCACACTTTTATCTTTAAAGCAGAGAAAGATTCATTGAGTCGCTGGGATTGGTGTGAGTTTGGTGTGAGGCGTCATACCGGTGACGTGATTCGCTGCTAAATAGCCTCTTAACACAATGGACCTCAAGGACTGAGATTACAACAGCTAAAGCGGGTCAGTGTTTGCCTTCCGCACGCTGCACGTCACCGGGTGGGAAACCCGTTTCCATCGCGTGGGGCTGTGTGAGGTCATCAGGACAAGCAGCTTTGAGGTTTAACTGAGGCTTTCCCCATGCGTTCAGAAACAGTGGCTTTAGTTCTGTTGTTTATCTGTGAGGTTGGTGGTGCCCCCTTCAGGCTGTTTAATGTGGTGTTCTGCAATTCCCGGTCTGTTTTTTATGCCCAAAATGACAAAAATGGACAAATTATAGCATTTCAATACTTTCTTGACAATATTACAGCGGTTTACTTTGTTGCTACTTAATTTTCTTGTAGTGAAACACTCACTCTGTCTTTCTCTTGCTGTCCGCAGCTTTGATGTGGATAATGGAACGTCGCCAGGACGCAGTCCGCTCGACCCCATGACCGGTCCGGGGTCAGGCCTGATCCTTCAGGCCAATTTCGTGCACAGCCAGCGGAGGGAGTCTTTCCTGTACCGCTCGGACAGCGAGTATGACCTGTCGCCAAAGTCCATGTCCAGAAACTCCTCCATCGCCAGTGACATGTGAGTACTGAAGCCCAGCTCTCAAACTTCAGTTCATACAGTAACATTTCCTTTTAGTTTTCACACGACTGCTTCACTGAGCAGATCACTTACAATAGAAACGCTTGTATTGTGTTCCATCCTGTGTGTAGTTATGCAGTCATATTATGACACACACACGTGAAATATCAAGATCTTGTAAGACGCATCTGTGTCATCATCTGAGTGTTCATTTGAATTAACTGAACACGTCACACATTAATGACACTGATGTTTGTTTGAGTGTGTGTGTGTGTGTGACACGTCACATGACCTCGTCTCTCGCTTATATCAATCTCTGTTTATCTTTCTCTCTCACACACAATGAGAAGAACAAGGTCTTTAATATAAAAAACATTTTCATGCCCCATGTGATTTTATCTCCCGTACTCGCTCTCTTTCAAAGGGATTGAACTTAAGGAATATTTAATGCTGTGATGCAGAAATCTACATGAGTTATAAACAAGACTCACATGTGGCTGCCTAACAGAGAAATGTGATTCCTAAATGTAATACTTTTTGCAGGTCTTAGTTTGTGATTATCTT
>JAZGTK010021505.1:0-10590 GCA_036877625.1 Ambastaia sidthimunki
GGAGTGTGCCTCTATTTATTTGTTTTAATAAGCAATTCACTGAATTAAACAAATACTGTTACAACACAAAAAATTATACATTTTAAAGCAACAAGTTTTATAATAGTTTCATAATCAAAGACAAGGTTATCTTTTTCTTTTGCTGTTTCCTTAATTTAGAAAAAAAAAAAAAACATACAGACATTTCATTGGGCAGCCTTGCTGCCTCGTGCTACCCTGTTCAAAGAACCATCTTTCTTGTTTTTATTTTTATTATTTGCAAATGCAAAGGCTTGCCAGTAATAAATAATACTATAAAATGTTCTGCAAGTACACAAAAGAGATTGAGAAACAACAACAAGGGTAAATGTACAAGGTTTTGGGGTGGAGGGACGGTGAGCAAATTTAGCAAAATCTGATTCATACAGGACACAGACAAGCATCTATACATCCATATTAGCCAGATAACAAAGTTGATTTCATTATTTGTGTGTGTTTTTACAAAGTGGGATTTTGAAACAAGCAGGAGTTGTTGATTATAGAGCACACAAAGAATTAAGGCAGCTCAAATCTTCACCTCAAAAAAGTTTGAACATTTGATCCTTAAAAACTGCAGCTTGCTTAATGTTTTTTATGTTTAATTACACAGATGTAGTGTCTCACACAGAGTGCAGAATAAAAACGTGTTGTTGCATAATTCTGGCTGTTAACAGAGCCGTTCCTGTCTGTAGACCTCGGGAATGGTGGAGGTAAATGTTTCTCAAATGGCTACAGGAATATTGTGATATTACGTGACTGTTGGAATCATGCTTTGATCAGTGTGAAGCATGCGGTGTAGTAAAGGTCAGGCGGGGTGCGAGTGCTTAGATTTAATTATTGTTATTGTTTATATATGTGAATTATTGTTTCAGTCTGTATTGATAAAGGATGGGATCAGTGCTTTTGCTGGTATTTTGGAGTTGGGGTATACGGGGTATTTGTGTGTGTGTGTGTGTGTGTGTAGTGCTCATGTTTCCTTCTCTGATTAAACAGAAGCTCTCCAACTTTTCAGACTAATTTTGGTGAATAAAAAAACCAAATGCTCTTTTTATACCCAGCCTTAGGCTGAAAGAAAATTTTGGCCACTAAACAGGCGCCTCTCTGGCAGATCCTTTGAAACTTTCTTGGATTACAGTATTGCACTCTAGCAAACTCTTTTGTATGGTTTGTTATTTAACTCGTTTCAGCGTTCCTGGTTAAAGCTCATTCACAGGCTTTACTGCCCCCTTGTGGACACGTTAGGCACCGATCACTTTAAAACTCGGGATGGACTCTTGTCATTTAATGGCCACTAAATAAAGGCAAAACAAAAATGGTTTAATATGATTTCTCACACAAATATCGTATGTGTTACAAATGCTATCTGTATATGCAGTGGAACCTTATAAGGGTTATGCAGAACTCTGTTACTGTTTGGAATAGACATACATGTACAGTGTTTACCATAAGTGCAATGACTAGCTCTCACCTACAATGTACACACACACAGTGTCTCTGTTGTTGTCAAGGACAGCATCATCTGCTATGTGCCACACACACACTCTTTTCTGCTGGTGTCATTGTCTTGTCTGTGTGGAACCGCAGACACTACAACAGTGTTGAGTTTCAGAGTTATATCTGTCCCAGCCCAGCCTGTGCAGCTCTGGTTTCAACAGCAAGGTCACACACACACACACACGGGGAAGTAAAAAATCATGTTTCATGTTGGACTCTTTGGTGTGAGTTGAACAGTAACAGTGTGTGTGTGTTCACCTTAATAAACACATGATGAGTATTTTAAGAGGTCATGAGAGAAATAAGACAAATCTTTGAACATTTTTAACTAACCTTAAATCATTTTCTCATTTGTTGGTAAACATGACTAGTTATCCTCAAGATAAGTGACATAAATGAATTTGGTTGTAACTTTTAATTTAGTCATGAATTGGAACTGTAACTGTATCTGGAGTCTAAATGGATTGACACATGAATGCATCATATGTTTCCTTAGCAATGCCTTAGTAGTCATGGTAACAGATGCGGTTGCCAAGCAGAGCCGAGGCTGGAAGAGTACAGAAAACGCACTCAAATTATAGTATATTAACTTAATACTAACTTAAATTTAGAAAAAAGGCAACATGAAAAGGAAAAGACAAAAGGCTGATTATGAAAGAGGAGGAGAGATACTGATATAGGGAAAGAATGAAGAAATTTGAGCTAACAATGAGAGACATATAATGCTGTTTCTTACTCTTTTTAACCAATCCAGACATGTATGTTTGTTTGCATCACACACACACAGTGTAAAGAATCTCTGATCTTTGTCTCTGTATCACTGTTTTTCTCATTCTGCTTCCCCTTCACATAAACACACAGAGACACGCACACCAAACACAGTGAGTAAAACACTGAGCATCTACTTTGGGTGCGTTTTTGTGCTTCTCTGATTCGTTGTTATCAATCCGTTCTCTATACTTCTATCCAGAGAGAGGGTCAGCCAACCATATCAGCACTGACTAAATACATCTGACACAGGAATGTGTGTATAAATCTGACACTGAAATGAGACCCAGCCACATATAAACCCAAAAGAGAAACCCAGTCTTTACTCATTAGACCTCTGAGCCCACTCTTAAAAAAATATACCAGTGTGAAACTGAATCCTGCAGGAGAAAGTAGAGAGGAACGGGATAAGATTTCACTGCTGTTTGTACATCAGCCAGGAGCAGAGGGCAAAGACAGAGAGAGAGCAAAAGAGAGCAAGGAGAGAGGGAGAGAGAGAGAGGGAGGGGTGGGGGAGTTAGAGAGGCATGGTAAAGGTTGAAGGTGTGGGGGGATTGAGTCAATACTGGCTACAGATTCAAATATTGAAGATTAGTGAAGAAACACTAAAAAAGCTAAATATAAATAATACAAAAATGCAATTAAAAAAACTACTCATTGTATGTATGGTTGATGCGTTTGTTTGTTTTTTGTCTGTTCATCTGTATTATATTGTATAATGTTTCTGGGTGGGTTCTTTTATTCTTCTGGTGGTTTTTATATATTTTGTCAGACAAAATTTTGACACCATATTTTTTTCATCCAAAAATAATTTGAGCTACTTTAATGTTTTGACAAACTGAAGTCAGGGGTTTCAATTGGCCAGTTAATATAGAAATTTGACACACACTCTTTGTCTGCCACATTCTCTCTCTCTCACACACACACACACACACACACACACACACACACACACAGGGTTTTTAAGGTTTGCTTCTCCAGTTTAGTCAAACAGAAAACAGATGCATACAGTTTTTAACCATGCATCCATCTCTTACAGTACTGTTTGTAACTAATATCGTTTTGGCTCTTTGACTGCCTTACCAACCCAGTCTACCTTTCAGTGAAATGTTCTTGGCATCGTGTGTGAGTGAACTTTACACTGAGGCACCTTGGAAATGCGAATAAAACCGCTTTCTGTTGCCATAGCGGGAAAGGATGTGATAATTTAGCACAGGACGTAATTTAGCACTGATTAGGATTTGCCAAAAAAAAATAAGCCAAAAAAATCTAAAGCAATCTCATGAATACACCTTTGACACGCCTCACAGCTGACCAGAATGCTGGTCGCTCGACTCGTTTTGATTGTAGGCTGATAAAAATCCCAGGAGGGAGCCGTCTTGTTTGACGCATTAACTGGAGCACCGTGGTAAGATGGATTCTGATATAAACATTGGAAAACCCAACCCACATGCCCCCGTGGACGATGGCTTCCCTCTAGCAATCTGATCCATAGGAACTGTTTGTACTGTACACAACCACCAGCAGTGTTAGCCCAACTGTTCATTCAGCTATGCTGCGCGGCCTCGTAATTATTGAAATATCAGCTCAATGTTTTGCCATGTGGGTGGGACGGCCTCCAAGCCAATGGCCGCAAAGCTAGCAGCCATTTACACTGTTGGCTGAAACACTTATTGAGGTCTGTACCCTGTTATCCTCAAATAAATGAGTGAAGTGAACTTTTCATTGCACAAGAAATAGGCAGATAAACAAGCAAACTATCCACTATTTTCCAGCAGCCTGGAATACTGTTTTTGTCTCATCTGTCAGTCCTGTTCCAACAGAGGACGAGTTGCCCTTATGATAAAATGAAAGTTCACCTCATTCTTCAGTTTGTGCGATTATCTGCCTCTCTCCATCGTGTGACTCGTCTCTCTTCCTGTCTTTTTTGGTGTCCAATTGCTGAACATCTCTCCCTCACAAAGGAGATAGACTGAAAGGAAAGACGTTAAGAAAGAGTACAGAGTGTTTTGCTGGTGTTGCAGATACTGATATACATAGTCAGGAAAAAAGAGATTTGAATAGAGTATTCAGATCATTTGTAGCTTCATTATCCATCTTTTAACTTAGTTGCAGCGAGTCTGTCTCTCTGACTGAAGCTATTTGGACCTATGGCAGCTTATTGAACTCTGTATGTACACTGTAGTCCTCAGCACTGTAATACTGCTGCCATCCAGTAGGGGGAGAGTTCTCAGCTAGCCATGATGGATGTTGTTGAGTGGAGAGGATGGAAAATATCTCTTGCCTCAAGACATCACAATTGAAGGTCAAACATCAAAGCCAATCCACTTCCAGATTGACACCTCATGTCATTCTTTGTTTATCCAAAAGGGGCGGAGACAAAACAAACTGCTGTCCAATCTGGATGATCTGTCTGCATATTATGTCACAGTGTGTTTGTGTGGGTTTGAAAGAACTGACATCTTGACTGGCTGGATTGTGGGTGGAGTTTGTGGACAGCTGATGGTCTCTGCTGTGGTGCAATCCTCTGTATCCTTTTGGTGAGATGTTAACATAACTGTAAGGGAGGAGAAAGAAAATGTTGGTCTTTTTTAATCAGTTTTAATGATTCATGAGATCAATTCAGAGATACATTTTAAAATCAGAGAATGAATACAAAATAAATATAATGCAATTGCCAAAATTACTACACCTTTGAATTTATTTTGTCATTTTGCATTTTTGTGATTTATTTCAGTTAGATTAAATTATTTTTGTAACTGTGTAGCTAGTAAACGTTTATTTAGTTTGTATATTGATAGTTTTCTATTTAATTCTATTTAGTTAAGCTTGTCTTGTTTTTCACTGCCAGACTTGTTTGGCAATTGCAGATTGAAAGAATAAATCAGATATATTTTAATTATAAAAGAGAGTTTCTCACCCATCTGATCTGTTTCACTTGTTCTGATTGCGGATACGCAGACATCTTCTCTTCAGAGGAGGCTCCATTTCTACAGCCACAGTTCCTGTCAGTGGGGCCGTCAGGCCACATGGAAGGATGGCAGCGGTTTTGTCAGCAGGTTTGGGCACAGGCTGAATGACACAGCCGGGTTTGGGCATCAGGGGCATGGCGTAGGCGTGGTCCTCACCGGAGGGAACGTCTTCAGGGGTCTGCGGTTTGTCCTCTCCCGTTCCTGTAGTAATGACGGTCTGGTCGTTTGAACTTCTCCTACCTGCTGACTCTCGTTCTGTGGCCAAGCAGCTGTTCTCTTTCAGGTCCTCTCCTTCTAGATCTGCCCCGGTGGGCTCGTCACACACAGCGGTGGACCTGCGGCCGGGGTCGGCCGGCGGTCGATGTTCTAAAGGAGGTGTTTTGATTGAACCCTCTGCAGATGGCATGTGGCAACCATTGACAATTACATTGCAGGGCGTAGCAGAACCAGGCTCAGTTTTAGCTGTGGTGTTGTTGCTAGGAACAGTGTTAGTGCTGCATGTAATTGGCTGAGAAAGAGGCGGAGTCCCACTGCAGTAGGAGGGGTCAGCACAGGGCAATGCCACACTAGTCAATGGGCTTTTAGCATCACTGTCTCTGTGATTATCCTCTGTTGTGCCCATGCTAGTACTGGCTGTCCCATCTACATCAGGTTCACCCAATTGTGAAATTCCAAGTAGAGGTGGCGGGCTTATCCCAGGCTCCGCCTTTACCTGCACACAGGTTACAGCCCTCTGGATCACTAGCTGTTGTCGTGAGCGGTGATTGGTTGTTAGATCAATGACTCCATCTGCTGGTGTGTTCCTGTGGGAGTGTCCAGAGCTTATGTTCACAGGGTTTTCTGTTTTAACCATCAGATCCAGCATGTTTGTCCTGCTCTGTTCTGTGGGTTTGGAAAATCCTGGTGAGAGGGTATCTGAGGTGGGCGGGGCTTGCTGAAAGTCCCTCCCCTCCCCTCTAGAGGAGCTGGGAGAAAATGATGGCATTGCTTTTGGATCGCTGCGCTCACTCGCATTGTTCGGAAGTGTTCCGTCATTTCCAGGTCGATCACCTGATGCCCGTGGACTGAACGGTATGGGAATCGGTATGGGTATGGGTACTGGTAATGGCACAATCACCGGATAGGGCACTAATAGTGTTGGTGGTGGCACTAAAGGGGCAAGAGAAGGCATGCCAATATTCATAATGGGTGGAACTGGGATGGGCCCAGCTGGCATCATGTGAACTGGGGGGAAAGGCAAAGCTGGCATGTGGGTCCCATGGTGAGGAGGCATCATACCTGGAGGATTTCCAGGAAGGGTTGGAGTGGAGGATGGGTGTACCTGGGGAGAGAGCAGTGGGCGGTGCATGGGGCTTGAGGGAGGTCCCAAAGTCCGAGGAGGGGGTGGTGGCCCAATTCCAGGAATCATGGGATTAGAATGAGGGCTGTTGGGGCCCGGGGGGCGTAAGAATGGAGGACGCATCTGCTGCATCATCTGATGTTCCATGAAGAAAGGGAGAGGAACCGGGCCACGGGGAGTCATGATCATCGGTGGGCTGCCGGGCGGCATACCCAGAGCCGGGTGTAAACCTGCTATAGGTGGTGGAGGCGGCGGTGGTAACGCAGGGCTTTCGTGTGGCCGCGGTGTGGGGATTTTCGTAGATGATGAAGACGACGATGATGAAGATGAGGATGAACACACAGTTCCAGTTTCGGACGGTGATCCTGACGTGGATCCAGAGGGTCCACATACAGAGTTGGCGCCCCCCGGTGATGGTGCCTTGCGACTGCGGAGCTCGTTCAGAGGTGAGCTCCAAGACTCGGGTGTGAGGAGCTGTACACCTGTTCCGCTTTCTGATTTGGTGTCACTCGCAGGGAGAGGTGGGTTACACAATCCCCCTGGCAGTGCAGCCTGAGTCTCTTTATAGAATATATCCATCTTATATTGGTTTAGACACTTTGCACTGCAGAACTGTAGCCGCCTCTCCCCAGCACCAAAATCCAGGTATTCTTTAGTGTGGCGGATGTGTTTGCACCAATCACAGACCTGTAACATTAACAACCGTAAAGCACACACATCAACTACACATTTAGACACATTATCTGTGTTAAATAATTATTTTGACATCCAGCATACACAACAGCATAATTAGAAGTGTATGGCTATCCTTCTATATGACATATGACTTATGGGCCTGATAACAGGCAGCGTGTTTTGAGTCTGTGTGTGTGTTTTGTGAAATGTCAGATCTATGTAAGATTATAGGGTGAATGTGGCTTTAAACACAAGAATTCAGACACTCAGAGTGTGAAGAGAAATGTGGTTCATGTCATGAAATATTAAATTCAACTCAAGCTTTCACAGCTAAACACAGATCCTCTGTTTCACTTCACTGCCGGTGTCAACTCATCTGCATCATCATTATTCTCTCTCTCTCTCTCTCTCTCTCTCTCCATCAAACACACACACTCACATCCATTCCTGAGTCAGCAAGGCTTAACTGACATGATGGTGATAATTACTACATTGCCAAAGTACTCAGAAGTTTAATTTGAATATTTTCAATTAAATAAATGAGGTATATACTAATATATGGACTAATGTACTATATTTGTGTAAATAATATAATGTACTATATTAGTATGTATAATATAATGGTCTATATTAGTGTATACAATGTATACAATCCTTCAAGACAAAAAAGAAAATGATGGCATGACAAATAATATAAAATAATATAATTATTAAAATATTTAATTAAAAATACAATGTGGCCCCAAAACATATTTGTAGACTTGGAAACTGTATGAATATTTGTACATTATAAAACAAGTGGCATTTAATTTAAATACAAATAGCACAAGCATTCTTTTTAAGAAAGCCGTTTAAAAAATACAAACATTATTCAGACATTTTAATTGTGACTTTATGTCCTAAAATGTTCATATATTTGGGTCCGAGTGTGGGATGGATTTTAGAATTTACTTCTTGTATTTTCTGCCCCATAACTCCCCCTTAACTTTTTTTAACACACGTGTCCTGACACACACACACACACACACACACTCATTACAAGATGTCAGGAGTCAGATGCCCAAGGCAAGCTGCAGGGTCAAACTCTGACAGCCACTGCTAAAAGGTTTCCCCTTCAAGGAGCAATTATGCATGTATTTTCTGTGTGTGTGTGTGTGTGTCTGTGGCACTGCAGGAGACACTAACAGACTGAGACAGTGACAACGGGATGTGACTGACAGAAACAAGGGGCTTAAACCTGTGAGACAGACAGTTTGGTTTGTGTCTGTATATGAGTGAGACAAATCTGACAAAGGAAGGGAAGTCTGGGTAATCAGAAGATATGATGTTCCCTGCTAACACAAAAATATAATAATTTACTGGATACACAGGCCAAAAACAGAAAGATCAATATGGACATGACTTTCCTATAAAAAAGTACTATTAAATTACTAAGCACCTATCCAGCTAACAATTTTAGGTTGTAAGAACGTTTCCCTATCATTTTCATTAAGTAACAAAAACGTTAAAAATGTTACTTTAAAATTTTTAGGAACATTAACAACGTCAAGTTTTTTTTACAACTTGTACTACGTTATTGTTGAGTGTTGTGTAGGTTGTGAGAACGTTATTTTTTTAATTTCTGTAAAATTTTTAAAACGTTACACTAGCAACTTTTTTCCAGAATGGCTTTTTTGATATATATAATATCAAAAAGTTCTACTAACGTTACTGCAAGAACTTTTTTTTTTAATTTGAGAGAACTTTTAGAGAACATTAGCCATGTTTTGAGAATGTTCACTGTTAGCTGGGTAAACCTCATATACATCTTTTCTCAGTCACTTATTCTGACAGGATAGTTTTTGTGTGTCTAACGAAACAAAAGTGTCTCAGAGTTGATAAGACTGTCAGTCTCCACACAGTGGAAGTTGTTCAGAGCAGAAAGAGAAATTTTTGCCTCAGGCCTGGCAAGCAGGGCACATAGGAAGCGATTTGCAAACATTGGCTTGTCATAATGCCAGACAGGTACCATACAGATTTAACTACAGAGCTGTGCTGTGGGGCGATGCACTAAGAATAAATCATAATTGTTGATAGTGTCATTGACTTACATGCACTCTGTGTTAAATGTCCCATTCAATAAAGGAATTATGCAAATCAGGTAAAGATGCAAACACATCCAAAAATATTGTGCTAAACACAAATCGCAATTTGGCAATGATTCCTCTGTCTTGTGGGTCATTGTGTTGCAGTAGACCAATATAATTTGGCACACTTTCTTGCTACTGTAAGCCAGCAAAAGCTATCTTGCAATAATAAGCATAATATTTTCATAAAATCCCAGCTTACAATTTTAGGTTGTACGAACATTTCTCCATTAAGTAACTAAAACTTTAAAAATGTTTTAGAAACATTCAAAACATTCAGTTTTTTAGACAACATTTTTCTAAATATTACTATGTAACTTTAAAAACCGTTCTACTAACGTTACTGCAAGACTTTAAGAAACCCTTTAGAGAATGTTAGCCAACATTCTGATAACATTCTCCTGGTTGGTTGGGTTAATAATAATAATTTAGTTTAATAATTCAGCACTATTTCAGCACCAGGTTAAACTGGAGTGCTGCTAATGTCAGGGAACCAGGTTTTTGCACCGAAATTATATTAAAATCAGAACTACATATTTTTATACAAATTAGAGGCAAATACTTCCTTTATCCTGTAAACCATGGAAAGCTAATAGCTACACACTGCCATACCTGCCAGGGGGGTGCATGTCTCCATGTGTGTGTACTGTTTACTAATGCTTTTACTAATGCAATTATCATGCCAATAAAGCATTCTCAAATCAAAATCTGAATAGGGTTTGCTTCAGGCCTGGCGAGTGGAGTATAGAGACATAGATTTCTTCTAGGGCTGGTGAATCAACTGCCAAAGACAGTTCCAGAGATGATAATGAAGGCATTAATCATACGCCACTACTGTCAATGATGGACATTCATCATTCCTCACATGGAGAGAGAGACAGAGAGAGAGAGATAGAGAGAGCGCATACGCACACAGCGTACTAACATATTCTGACACAAGTGTATTTCTAAGCCTTATTTAGCCATTTCTGCATCTGTGCCATAATTTCTTTCATCTATTAAGATGCTGGTTTACCAAACAACTAAGAAAATTTTAATTCAATATAAATTCTCTGAAAACAAGTCTTGCTTCTCAGATAAATTGGTCTTGTTTTGATTATGTTTGGATGCAGTTTTAGGTCTGACTTCAGAGCAACAAATCAAGCTTGACTCCTGAAATTAAAACAATTTAGGGATGAATCTAATTCAATTGATTTGA